>JAOVVF010000034.1:7795558-7809705 GCA_028565595.1 Duopalatinus emarginatus | reverse complement strand
CTATACACATGGCCCAATCCTTTAGCTCCCTGGCGCTATACACATGGCCCAATCCTTTAGCTCCCTGGCACTATACACATGGCCCAATCCTTTAGCTCCCTGGCGCTATACACATGGCCCAATCCTTTAGCTCCCTGGCACTATACACACAAGGCCACAACCCTTGTGTCATTCTGACCTCTAGGTCTCACTGCTGCAGCCATTTAGAGATCTGCACTGGATCTGCTCCTCAATACATTTCAGTTGTGAGATGTTTTATTTATAACCGTCATATTGTATGGGTATTTTTAACAGCGTAAACAGAGATTCATAGGTGTATTAATAAAGTTCTACATATGTTAATTGCCATTCCTAATCATAAAATGAATATGTAACATGAAGTGAATGATTTGTAGCTGTGGTAAAAGCTGTCTTGGGAAAGTTTCTTTTTACTTCTGTTTTTAAAAAGGAGAACAAAACCTAGAGTTAACAGAAGATGATATCGTTGTGGTATTATTAGCAGGGTCAAGGAGGAACAATAAAAACCTCACTGAAATATTCGACTCCATACATCAGCATCACAGTAAAAAAAAAGCCCATTCAGATGTCAGGATTTCATCATCAGACCTTTATCAGAGTATCTGAATGTGTTTCTGGAGTGAAACTGTGAGGTGAAAATGATGTACTCCTTACGTTCCATTTATACAGTTCGCCTACTATTTCTGTTAAAATACCCAGACTGCTGTCTGTGTGTGTGACATTTTTTACGCCTCTTTCACAGACAGACAGGCAGGGCTATGGGTGGACTTGCGTCTGTCCTTTCTCTTTCTCTGTCTCTTGTTTTCTCTCTCTTTCTCTGCCTACCTAACTCTACACCTCCCGGTCATCTCTCATTCTCCTCATACGTTTTTATTTATCTTAACTAACCCTGTGACCTCTCATAGCCTTTTAGAATCCGACCCCTTCCTTTGAACTGTGATTAGGAAATGTGTGCGAGTGAGAGAGAGAGAGAGAGAGAGAGAGAGAGAGAGAGAGAGAAACTCATAAGGAGTCAGGGTGGGGGTCTTCCCGCTCTCCACAAACTCAGGCGGGGTGTTGCTCAGACTGGCAGGCCGCCAGCATGGCTCGTGCCCGTCCTGCCCTGTAATCCGGCGCCCTCTCATGTGGCGCTCGGCTCTGACCACAGGCAGTTTGGCTCCTATTGGCTGGATCTGTGCTCCTTCCCTCTTAAACGATCTTCTCTTCATGGGCGGGTTAGTCTCAAGGAAGGAAGGTGGGATTTTTTTGGTGTAGAACTGAAAGAAAAGCCCTCTCAGTTTATTTCTGAGTAGTGGAGTGGTGGAGACTGAGCATAAGGCTATACACAACAGCTTTCCTCTTGAAGCCAAACTGAAAGAGGACTCGAGCTTTGCTACCTCTGTACATGTGTGTGTGTGTGTGTACGTGTGTCATCCAGGAGATTCCGCTGTCAGAGATTCTGCAGGTAGAGCTGGCGCAGGACTTCAGTAGCCTGGCACTGGGAGGAAACCCGCACTGCTTCGAGATCATCACGGACAACATGGTGTATTATGTGGGGGAGAACACGGGCATGCAGCACACCAGCGCTACACTCGCAGCATCTGGAGTCGGTCTGGAAGTGGCACACGCCTGGGAGAAAGCCATCCGTCAGGCTCTGATGCCCGTCACCCCTCAGCCCAGTGTGTGCAGCAGCCACGGCCAGGGAAAAGACCATAGTGAGTAATACACACACAGACAATGTCTGTCTAAGCTACTAAGTGACTCATTTATGTTCCAGTAGTTCCTGCATCAGGTGTTACTGGAATTATTCCAGTAAGTTATTGTTTGTTGTTGTTGGGACCTTTTGACCTGTCAACCTTTAATGCTTTGGAAACTTCTGTCAGTACAGATATCTAATAATAATAATTATAATAATAATAATAATAATAATAATAATAATAATAATAAATATATAAAACTACTGCATATTACTGTATGTGCATATTTATTATTACAAATAGAACAGTTAATATGTAAATATGCCATTCTGGTTTTATTAGCTATATAGGCCTTATTTGTGTAAAATATCTATATTTTTTATTTTATACTTTTGTGTAAATACTATTATTATAGATTTTTATCTTTACACTCTTCAAAACATAGAAAAATAGAAACAGGAAAAGAAAAAAAGAAAACAAAAAATAAATAAAGATAAATTTCAGACGTGACACTTTTTACAGAAGTGAATGGAGGCTTTACAAAGAAAGGAAGCATGGAATAAAAGAAAGGATAATGGAAAATTTTGGACTGAAAATTTGAAGAATTTTGAATATGTATGTTTTTATGTATGCAATAGCATCCTTGGGATAGGGATAGGTGCTATATAAATTATTATTATTATTATTATTATTATTATTATTATTATTATTATTAGTAGTAGTAGTAGTAGTAGTAGTAGTAAATGTAAGCTGTAGAGTAGTAAAAGTGTAAGCTAAATGTAAGCTCCTCTACACATTAGCCTCTGACTCATTGTCTCTAACCTTGACCTACACAGCCGTCTGGCTAAATCGATAGTACCCATACTCGATATCATAGTGCCCCAGGACAACCTAGGGGTATAGGGTGGTGGTAGGGCCCTACCCCCACATTGCTCTGCCTTGACCCGTCCCCAACAGTATTGTGACAAAAGTACAGAAGTGCAAGAGTGCAAGTCACAGCGATTCCCTGCATCGTTTCTAAATGAACTAACAAGAAGAAGGAAAAGGTCAGGGGAATTTTAAATTGCAGTTGATTTAATGAAAACCATGATTCGCAAATTACACGTTGCAGGACCACTGGGAGTGTCGACTCTTAAACTCCAGGCAGCTGTCTTTAGGTCCAGATCTGACATATACACTACATACGTTTCCTGTTAGTTTCACTGTAATTACTAAACCAATTATAACAGTTACTGAATACTATGGTTCAGGGTAAATAATTGACTAATAAGCTGTGTCTGCAGGGGGCTGACTCTGGCTGCCTTAATGACTTGTGGTAGTCTGTAGTGGAATAATCAAAATTATTTAATTATGAAAAAAGCGTATTTCGTTTGTTCACACACCAGAGTAGAGGCATGCATGAAGTCTGTGGGTGACCCAACAAAATAGGTTGTGGGAGCGGGTGGATTTTACTTTCATTCGGGCCGGAGCAGGCAGTCAGATATGAAGTTAATGGGACAAAGAAGTTAATTAACATAGGCGCATATTCAGTAATTACTTGATCGTGGTCAGGGTTTGTAAATAAAACTATACTAAAAATATTTCACCCAGAATTCCTTTAAGATAAGGTAGGATTGGTTAGTGTTTATTTAGAAGCAGGCAGATTTGGCCAGATGTCCTTCAGGAATGGGCAGGTAGGAAAAAAATTATTTAGGAATTGGCAGGATTGGCCAGAATTCCATTAGGATAAGGCAGGATTGGTCTCAGTTCCTTTAGGAGTGAACAGGATTGGTTTGAGTTCCTGCTGGAACTGGCCGGATTAGTCAGTATATCTTAAGTTAGTGGGCAAGAATGGTCGGAATTTTTTCAAGATAATGCAGGACTGGTTGATGTTTCAGGAGCAGGCAGATTTGGTCAGACTTCTATAATGAGTGGGATCAGATAGCACTGGTCAGAATTCCTTTAAGAGTGGTCAGGATTGGTCTCAATTTCTTCAGCAGTACACATGATAGGTCTTAATTCCTGCAGGAACAGGCTGGATTGGAAGAATTCCTTTAGGAACTGGCCGGATTGGGCAGAATTCTTTCAAGAGTAAACAGGATTGGTCTGAATTCTGACAGGAACAGGATAGGTTGGTCGGATTTCTCTCAGCCTCAGGCAAGATTGGTCAAAATTCCTGCAGGATTAGGGTTAAAAATGAATTAAATTCACTGAGAAGTGTTTTGTTCATTAGACTTATGTTGAAGTCCAGGATCATAGTGTTACATCACTGCCATCAGAGCAGTGTTTGTGTTGTTGCGAAGGTTGACTGTCAACATATTTTCACTTAAGGCCTAAATAGGACACACAGTGTCTCTTTGTGCACCTCTAATATGGCGGCTCTATAAATTGAACCTACAGTTTCAGGGTTTATGGGCTGCTTTGTGTACATGTTTGCTTGGTCATCAAGCCGAACCTGGGAGCAGATTGCAATCTTGCTATCGAGACCAGCGATGCTTTATTTTTTTTTTGGTGATCCGTGTTTTGTAGATCTTACCAGGCTAACTTAATTATTACCCATGACTTCTGTGTGATACTGTGTGTTTAAAATCGGATAAAGGCTCGATGTGGTGTTCTGCTTCAGCAAATACGCTTGGTTTAGCTGCCAGGCCTTGTGACTCTGTACTCTTGTGTTTAAACACAAAATTAAACACAGCCATGCTCAGTAAAGGTCAGAGCCATGTGGGTGTGCACTTGAGATTCACTGGAGCTTCTGCAGGGCTGCATGTGTATGAGAAACACTGCTTAACCATGGATTGTTGTGTAAATGGTCAAAACTGTATTTAATGACCGTTAAATCTTTTATCATTGCAATTTGATAAAAGATAACTAAAACCATTTTAAAGTGAATGTTATGGATGACGTGGTTACAGCATGACCAGTAATGTAAATAGGTTTATTTTGCATTCACTTACAAAACTTATTTCTAATAATTAAGATCTCATTAACGCTAATTGTTTTTGTGTTCTTGTTTCAGAAGAGCTCTCCATCAGCATCTCAGTATCCAATTCGCAGATTACAGAAAATGTGGTGAGTGTGTGGTATTCTGTCGTGCTCTCTTTCATTTACATTTCAACCAGATAAAGCTACAATGACCCTAAGAATTAAAGTTTATGTTTGTCAAGAATGACCAGAAATTATGGCAGACTTCCTGAGAGGTGTTTGTTTAGCAAGAGCAAGTTAATGAGGCACTGCCAGGTAGAAAATTTAATTACAGTGTCAGAAACTCTGTCTTGCGGTGTGTTTAGTTTATGGATTTATTTCACCGGACCTGCACACACAAAAAAAGTTAATATTTTAGTCATGACACCAGGCTTCAGTTATTTCTCTGTTTACAGGATTTGTTTTACTTAAACCTGTAATGTGGAAAGTTACTGACAGTGCTGTCTCTTTTTAAGGATATCAGCTCAGTCTACCAGATCTTCGCTGACGAGGTCCTGGGATCGGGACAGTTCGGGATCGTGTATGGAGGTAAGTGATTTTTGGTGAACTGTGACTTACTTTTATCCTATATAAACATATATAAATGAATAGAGTGTACATAGGAGTACAGAGTGTGAATACTGAGTTATACTCTATATACTCTTTCTTATAAGTCAATGTTGTTCACAGGGTATATATATATATTTATTTATTTTTTTTGTAAGATGCCATACCTGGTGTATGGTAAAAGACAGACTTCCTGATGATTTGTACCTCTGCCTTGTCTGTTTTCTCATTTTGGGTTTGCATTAGAAGGCAGCATCTAACAAAATCTTATGAAAGTATATATATATGTAGAGTATATAACAATAAGTATGCAAACTATGCAAAAAGCATGTAAAAAGTACACATTTGTTATAGATATCTGTTTTATAAATATAACAAAAATATTAAAATATAATAAAATTTCTTGACTTATTACCTTCTCATCAAAAAAATAACTTTACAGAATTAAAGAAAGCAACATATTATGTAACAGACCACTTTTCAGACAAAACTGTGGCAGATTCTCCCAGACACTCAGTATAAGCTACCAGGCAATTTCTTTATAAAACTACACAAATTGTACTACTGATGTTTTTTTGTCATGCCAAATACTGGCTCAGTTTATTACTGTTCATTGCTCTTTATAGGATTTTGTTTTAATGTAGAAATGTTTCATAAAGTCATTATGTTACTTTATTTTCTCTACATGTGCCTAAAACTTGTACAAAGCACAACAAAGTAAATAATAGGATAAGACCATGCTTTTAGTGAGGCAGGAAGGTCTTGCTTCTTTTTTTGTTTTGTCCGTGCCATACAAATAAACTTTTATTAGTGGAACTCTTGTGTGTTTTCTCCTAATGAGTGCATTCACTCACAAACAATATAGAACGCTGATGGAGACAGACGGACTTCACCACCAGACTGTTTTGTTAGAAATGCACTTTGTTAATGTCAGTCGCCCCCATTTTATATTGTTTCTCATTTAAAGGCAAGCACAGAAAAACAAAGCGAGACGTCGCCATTAAAGTCATAGACAAGATGCGCTTCCCCACCAAGCAGGAGAGCCAGCTGCGGAACGAGGTGGCAATTTTACAGGTAAAAGACAATTAAACTTCATGCTCTTTTATAGATTCTGGGGTGCTCATGTATGTGTAAGTTTATTATTAAAGTGCTCCTGTTGCTTTTGTGATACATTAATATTTCAGTTCTATTTCAGCCTTTTGCCCACAATTCTGCTTATTCAATGTCTCTGTGTCCTTCAGAATCTGCACCACCCGGGCATCGTAAACCTCGAGTGCATGTTTGAGACTCCTGAGCGGGTGTTTGTTGTCATGGAGAAGCTCCATGGAGACATGCTGGAGATGATCTTGTCCAGTGAAAAGAGTCGACTTCCAGAGCGGCTCACTAAGTTCCTAGTGACTCAGGTGAGGAACAGACCTTCTGTGTATGGAAATGCTTTATTTAATGTTTCAACCTATAAAAAGAATTTACTATTTTAACATTGACTAGACTTTCTTGCAAAGATTATATAAAGTATGAGAGTTTCATACTATACAAAAAATAATTACTATAACTATAATGGATTTCCTAGTTATGCACTTGCATTTTTTATATAGCATGGGAATAATTATATGTAACCCAAATGAGGATGGGTTCCCCTTTGAAGTCTGGTTTCTCTCAATGTTTCATGGTGTCTCAGGGAGTTTTTCCTTGCCACTGTCACTGTCACAGATGCTCAGACATCTTAGCTTTTCCATGCCTGAAAATGCTGCCCAGTGAGATACCCTTACTCTGACTGTTTATTCTGACTTAATATTGAGGGAGCTTCTTGTTCTGCGCCAGCTACAAAGGCACAATCCGCAAAGGTTCTCCCACCAAAATTTCTAATATGGCGTCCAGAGAGTCTCAGTCTTCTAAAGGTTGATGTCAGTTTGTTTAGTTAGGCAGTGGGCAGCAAGGCAGTTACTGAAATAGACCCATTGACTACATAACAAACAGCTCAAGGCAAAACTCCTGCTTATCCCACCATGTCTGTATTTTCTTCCAGATTTTGGTGGCTCTGAGACACCTCCATTTTAAGAACATTGTACATTGTGATCTGAAGCCTGAGAACGTTCTTCTCGCATCGGCAGAGCCTTTTCCACAGGTGAGCGCCAGTTTTTAAAATCAGTTTCATTTCTTTGAGCACATAACAAGAACCATGTCTTTAAAAATTAACACCTCACACGAACCCCAGGTGAAGCTGTGTGACTTTGGCTTCGCCCGCATCATTGGCGAGAAGTCGTTCAGGCGATCTGTAGTGGGCACGCCGGCATACCTGGCTCCTGAGGTACTACGAAGCAAAGGCTACAACCGCTCTCTGGACATGTGGTCAGTAGGCGTCATCGTCTACGTGAGTCTTAGTGGCACCTTCCCCTTTAACGAGGATGAGGACATTAATGACCAGATCCAGAACGCTGCCTTCATGTACCCGCCCAACCCCTGGAAGGAAATCTCTGGAGAAGGTAGGAGGCTGCAGAGACACAGCGACAGAGAGAAAGGGTGTATCTATCATTTAAGCATTTTAGGTGGAGGAGGAAAGCTTTTCTTGTATGCCAAAAGTGTACTTAAGCGTAATCAAGTGCCATGATCTATAATTAGAAGTATTTATATTGGAGGTGTAATATCATAAGGCAAAGTATGTCCTGAAGCCCAGAAGTATTGCAGATTGGATCTCTAAAGATTCCTACTGTACATTTATTTATTTACTTACTTACTTATTTTTACACCAGCAATTGACTTAATCAACAACCTGCTTCAAGTGAAGATGAGGAAGCGCTTCAGTGTGGACAAATCTCTCAGCCATCCTTGGCTTCAGGTATAGAACACCTACACAGAAATGTCTTACTATATATTGTGGTCTGGGGAAACTGTCACTGTGGCAATTAGGGTAAGATTTTAGCCCAAATTGGGGTTTTCTAGCTATAACATACTTTGACATCCCTATATTAATTACTAATATTACATATCTTTTTAAGCTTGCATGACTTTCTTTTTGCAAAGATCATGTTAAGTATGTAGGTGCTTTGCTTGAAACTTTGTCAGTAAGATTGTGAGTGTGAGTAAGAGTGTGAAAATTAAATTAAATTGAATTGAATTTAATTAAGGCCGGTGCAGCACACATCTCGATGGATTGCCAGTGATCAGATAAATTACATGTAAAGCAGAGATACAAAGATACATAAAATAATAAGAATTATATACAATTATATATATATACAATTATATATATATATATATATACAATTATATACATTATATACATAAACTTCACATAAAAACTACTAATGCATTATATTAACCCCATTCTGAAGCAGTGTGATTTGACACAAATTGAATTCAACAAAGTGTGACATGATACAGTGCAATGCAAGAGAATATAATGCTATACAATTTAATTTAATGTTGTACATGATACGCATCCAACTCATGCAAGACTTCGCTAAGAGACTTGATAAGAAATGGTAACTGACAGCAGTGAATTGAGGAGGAATCAGTTAAAACTATAAAATTATTGGTCACATTTTTAAATAATGAAGGTATCAGACCTCTACTAATTGCAGGTATTTGGGCAGAACAAGATCAAGGTTGTAAAAACTTGCAAAAGTCAGAAAACCAGAACTCTAAGAAAGTGAAAAGTTAACTATTTTGCCTTACTGTGTTTTGCACACAGAAGGAATGTGACCTCTGCATTTAACCCATCCGTGCAGTGAAACACACACACCAGTGAACACTAGGGGGCAGTGAACACACTTGCCCAGAGTGGGGGGGCAGCCCCAAACCACGGCGTCGGGGGAGCAGTTAGGGGAATTAGGTGCCTTGTTCAAGGGCACCTTAGTCGTGTCTTGCCCTGGGTGGGGATCGAACCCGCGACCCTCCGGTCATGAGACCGGTTTCCTAACCACTAGGCCATGGCTGCCCCCGTAAGTAATACACGGCTCAGTACGGGACTCACAGGAAACCAGATACTTCACAACTCAACAGGGAAATATGTAGGATTTAATTAGGCAGACAAAGAACAGGGTTAACACAACACACATGAATCTACTTCAACAACCAACTAAACAAAAAACATTCAGGACTACTACTAACAACTACTGGACTGAAGATGGATGGGGAACAAAGTATTGGGGCTGGAGGTGGCCATGTTGCCCTGACATTGGGAGCTAGGACTGGATGTCCTTACAGAGAGATAAAATCCAGTTAATAATACTAATACCTACAAAATTGTCTAAATGTTAGTTAGTAAATGTAATGTCTGCCTCAGTTAGTAAATATCTTCTGACTCATCCCGTTCTTTAGTGATGTCACCCAGACTTGTGGTTCAGGATAATCTATTGTTATATCCAACTTATAGAAACAATACTCATTTACTCAGCCTGTGTCAAATGTCCATTTTCATTCGGAAGATTTGTAATACAGAGTTTAAGTGAAATGTGCCACTTTACTCCACTTCTGACAGGACTATCAGACGTGGTTGGACCTGCGGGAGTTTGAGACACGGCGAGGCGAGCGCTACATCACCCACGAGAGCGACGACGCACGCTGGGAGGAATACGCAGACGAAAGAAGCCTTCCCTATCCCAAGCACTTCATCATGGCTCCCAACTTGGAGGACATGGAAGAGGACCCCTAAAGGCCAGGATGACTGACCTGCTTCTGATCGTCAGAGGGCCTCTTTAAGACCTTTTCTATTGGTGATCTGCTCACTCAGATAAGTGTAGAGACTGGCAGCATTAAACAGAGGGAGTGTAAATGATCTGCCTGACGCAGCACACTTAGCATGGACAGGCAGTGATTAGGAACGTAGCATTTATGAATTTATGAAGAGTGACTCTGGACCTGCGCACAAGGACGCGGCACGTCCTTTCAGGTCGTTCTCTTTTTTGTAACATTCCAGAGACGTGACTTGCCATTTGCATTCCACTCCTGTCCTTTCACTCACTGCCTTTTAGCAAGCCAGCCATTTGGAAGGAACTGTAACAACCAATTGCACTGCCATTCCACCCACCTCAGGCACTATGAAAATGAGATGGGAACGAAAACTGGTTGACGTGGGAACCCTGCAGCCTCCGATATTTTTCTACTTACGTTAAGTCGCATAGTTTTTGCATTCAAGACCGTAATATTTTAATAGGTTAGGTCTTTTTTGTGCGGATGAAGTGATGCTAAACTGGAACACGAGGCTTGTTTTGCAGTAAGACTATTTGGTGGAATGAGGAGAATGCGAATAACTAAGGCATTGCAAATTCGTGGAAACCTCCAGAGATTTATGACGTGTCTGAGATAAAGGTAAAGATATAACTTTATGAATATCTCTATTTCCATCTCAAGTCTTTAAACTGAAATCCATGGATTCAGTGTTTCTTACTGATATAAATGTGAAAGGTTTTGTGGCTTATTAAGTCAGCCGATGTCTCCTGGAATACACTGTGTGTCGAGAGCTCTACAAGTTCTACAGGCTCAGTCTGTAGCTGACATTTCAGAAATAAAAGTTACGAATGAGTAAGCAAATGAAGATGAAGATGAATAGCCTGAGAATCAGCCACTTTAAACACTATATGTCTGAAATGATACCAGATGGCGTGTGAACTGAAAAGTCAAATACTGAGAACTGAGGACAGAAATGTGGCTGTTTTTTTTTTGTTGTTGTTGTTTTTAAGACTTACATCTTTATTTTATTTTCATTCTGTAATTTCTAAAATGTTGCTAACTCTCACAGACTGAACCTTTGGCCAAACACTGTTCCTCACATCAGCCTCACTATAAAAATGGGATGCTTTGAAATGCTTGTAATGTTTTATTTTTTTTTATTATTTTTTACACATTTAAACATTTTAAATCGTTATCTATGACAGAAAGACCCATCAGCTCTCCTGGTAAGCTGTGGTTTGGACAATGTCAGGTTGTCTTTCTTTATTTCTAAATCAAGCATGTGAATGGAGGTAAGGCAGGACTTTCCCCAAGCTTCTGCATTCAACTTTACTGGTTCGTGAAATCCAAAGGAAAACTGAGGTGTCGGCGTCGCTCTGTGCATACTTGGCAATTTACCCGAAATGTAACAAAATATTATAATTTATAAAAGAACTCATACTGATGACATGAAAGGAGTGTTGTTGCATCATGAAATATAAGAGCCAATCAGGTTCCAGTATGCAAATATAGGCAAAGTAACACTGGAACATGATTCATGTTTACAAAATCTGGATTTTTATGAGGGAAAAATGCTTTTCATTACCTCTTTCTGGATTATTATTTTTTACCAGAAGACATCGACCAATTTATTATTCAACATACAAAAAGTTATTTTCATAGGCAAGTTTTGGGTTTCTTCCCTTTTTCTTTTGTGACTGGTGTGTGGAGTTTCGCCACACAAGAAAATGGTAGTCATGAGGAATTGACTCCCAGCAACATTCCCCTTTGGGCCAATTGTGAAGCCACTGTGGGTAGAAAATTAAGTGTGCCGTAAGCTTTGGGGTCCAGGTGGTACCCTGCTGAGACCGCCCACACCCTGCCCTATTGGGGCCCCTTTTGTGGCCCCCTGTGATTTAGCCCATGCAGAGTCCACAGGATTTTCTAACAGAAACCGAAAATGCTGTGAGCCCTGCACAGATTAACCCACATAAAGCCCATGTGGGTTAATGTGGGTTTGCCCCACCTACACTATCCCACAGTAAACCCACACATACCCACAGTCGGCCTGCACAGGCACACTTGCTGGGCTGATGTGTTACAGAGATTTAACATGCATATAGGAATGTTTAAAGTAGTGTTTTGGCCATAAATGAAAAAAAAAAAATTAAATGTGCACACTTTACCCCAAATATAATAACCACATCTAGCACATGTTTAGTGTTGGCACACTGGCTCAGTGACAGATATTTTTTTACATGACTTAAACTAAAAATGCTGAGAATTCTTTTTGTTTTTAATAAATATACAAAATAATTCGGAATTATATTACCAGTTTTTTTTTTTATTATTATTTTTTTTTTTTTAACTGAGCCAAAATTTCTAATTGATCTGGGGGAAAAAAAATTGGCTCCTGATACTGCTTTTATCTCTGCAACATTCTTTTGTCCATTTTTATAGATAACAGTGTGTGCTATCTCTGGCAGGTAGTAACAACTAAACATGGTTTGAGGATGTAGACAGGCAGTTTGTACAATGCTAAACATGCTAAAAGTTTATTTTTAACTGTGGCTGTAGCACAGACCTAAAGAAGCAGACAAACCCAAACCATCCAGCTTGGGGAAAATTGTCTAGATGTCATTGGACTATTTTAATAATCAAAGTCTATTTTTTAAACCATTTGATAGAATTTGACTAAGTGATGGGATTTCATCAGTAAGTCTCTGAATGGTTTGAGTTATGGGAATTGTGGAGGACATACATGAGTGTTTTAGAAGACAAAAACACGATGTTCTAGTCATCTTTCTGGACTGATAACAGTTTAGTTTAGTGTGTCCTTCTGTGTAGCCAATTCAGTTTTCCTGCTGTTATGACATATTACTTTTGTTTGTGATTAAAACGGGAGCCATTGCTAATACAGAAATATTAAGAGGAGATCACATTAGAACAGGCATTTAAAATATACCTTGGATAATTCACTGTGGGTGAAGGGGGTAACAATGTGTGGGAGAATCCTATATTTTCATATGTCAAGTTATATGCTTGAGAGAGATGAAGTGTGAACTTAATGAAGGCCGTCATATTTTTACAGTGAGATGTTACTGACGTGATCCTGAGAATCTTTGTTAGTCCATGTTGCCACTGGACTGGCAGCAATCATTGTTTTGTATATTTTTAATATTCACATATCTAATAAAATCTTTCATCTGTTTAACTTTACCATGCCCAAGTGTGAACTGTTACTATTAAAGGAAAAATATAGCAAACGTAGGCTAATGTAGAAGTATGTCCTTACACTATAAATATGGAAGAAAACTAAAACAAACAAAAAAATCCATTTTATTCAGTGTATGTATACCTGTAATGCAGTAAAGCTGCTTTTGGGCAATATCCATTGTTAAAAGTGCTTTACAAATAAATCTGAATTGATTTGAATATATATCTACCTGGATAAATTTACAAGCAGTTATCTTAGTATAATCTCCACAACAGCAGCTTTTTACCATAGAAGATTTTTCAAATTTGCTAACAAGCTAACCATGCTTTAAGCTAGGCTAATACACGTTTATCAAGCACTATTTTATAATGAATTCTAGCATAACATGCTAAAACATTAGTACTTAACATTAGGATAACTTTTAGAAACCTGATCGGTGGGAGGCAGTTGGGAATCAAATTGTGTGCCTTATCCACTGGATAAACATTGTCACGAAACACAGCGTAAGAAATATAATCTCCACAGCGGTCGCTTTCAACTTTTCAAGTTAGCTAATTAGCAAGCATATATTAAGCTAGTCTAATAATATAGCAGTACCCAGCTTGTACAGTAGGGAACCTTTTTAATTATGTAATTTAACCAAGAACTAGCAAGCTAGTCGGGGTGATATTAGAGTAACATTAGGATAAATTAGCTTTAGCTTTATATGTTAGCTTTATTTCTACTACTACGTTTCATTGAATGTTAGCATTATTATATCAACATATCAGATTCTTGCTCTTGGCAAAATTATGCTATATAAATAACAAATTATTTCTCATTGCATTAACTTAGTAACTGTGTATAGTATTAGTTCTCATGCTACATGTTTGCATAGTATAATGGAGCACTGATGTATGACATTTAAAACAAATTCACATTATTTACATTTGTACGTATGCTAGAGGCATCCATATATAAGATATTAACCTACACAGGCAGTCAGAAAGTAATATTTTAAAACAGACAAGTTTTTTTATTTAAATTATACTAAATTAAATTATACTTATCTAAATATTTCTTACCTTATTTATTTTGTG
>JAOVVF010000034.1:7777796-7790323 GCA_028565595.1 Duopalatinus emarginatus | reverse complement strand
TGGCCTACCTGTAATACCAGTAACCTTGTAAGTCGCTCTGGATAAGAGTGTCTGCCAAATGCCGTAAATGTAAATGATAAGGTACGGTACGATACGGTACGCTAAGGTATGCTATGGTAAGGTACAGAAGAGCACTAATATAGCGATGGGTAATAAATAATAAGTGATTACAGGTAATTGTCCGGTGCTGTTGCATGACTGAGTAAATAAATTACTCAGTCCAGAATTGTACAGTCTGAAGGCTGTAGGATCTTAAATAACTGTAGCCTTCTAAATGATTTCTTTTTACCAGCTTAGAATCGTAACACTGGCATAAATGAGGTACGTCTTTCATGTAAATGAGATGTAGAGTAGAATCTGGAGTGTTGCATGTACGTTATATAGAAACAAGGGGTTAATAGGAGGAGTTTATGGCCATACAACTTAAACAGATTCCTAACTGTTTGACGATTATTACTCCCTGTACATTCTACAAATAGTCAGACATCACAATTTTATTCCCAGACATGTTTTACATTTTGCACCACTAGACTCACTTGCACCTTATGTACCCAATAGAACTCCAATAGTTCCAATAGAACTCTCAACCACATTCCATAAACGCTCTGTTGGGCTCATGTCAGGTGAATGTGCAGGCCACCCTATTCATCAAAACTCTCCAGAATGCTTGTCAAACCAATTTTGTACAACTTGGGTCTGGAGGCATGGTGCATTATCCTGCTAGAATATCCCATAATTTGGGGGGGGGGGGGGTACATGAAATTCATGAAGGGCTGTAAATGGTCACCAAGCAATGAAACATATAGGCAGACCAGTGAACCCAACCCGCACCCCATTCCAGTATGGAACCACCACCAATCTTGTTGACTCTACCATCAGCCTGAAACAATTGTCGCCAGTTCTCTAGGGTTCAGTTAGCAATCTCACAAGCCCAGGTGAGGCACTGTTTCTGGTGTCGTGTTGTTAACAGAGGCACTTTGGTTTTTTCTTCTACTCCCATATCCCATGGAAGCTTAGGAATGCAGCAGTGATCTCCGGGATATGTGTGTGGGACCTCCTGCATTAAATACGTATGTGATTTCTGGTCATTTGTCTGACATCCCCTGAGGTAATAACACCTCATAATGAATTTGCATACTGCTATCAGATGACCATGCCAGTGCATACTGTTTGTATACTGTGTATTGTCTGCATTTCATTATTACATCATTTTTATTACATCATTATATTATTGAATTTTGTACTTTTCATACATATCTTGATACGCTGGTGGCATTTGGCAGACACACTTATTCAAAGAGACTTACAGAAGTGCTGTGAAGTCTCTATCAATAAATCCATCCTGACACTGGTTCCAGGCTAGGGTCTATTAATACCACCAGTCGCTGTCTGGGTTTTATATAGAGGCAGATATGTATAGATACACTGCCCTAATGTTTACCTGAAACTTGTGAATGGGCAAAGCATCAAAAAACTCATGGGCCAAGAATATACTGAAGCCTGTAGGAAAAAAAATCATAATAAATCACTTTTTATTAGTTACAGAACAAAATAATGCTTTCAGTCAGAGCTTAAAATAAAGTTCATAGCTTACCAGCTTATATGTTTACCTTTCTAATCATATACACCAATCAGCCATGACATTAAATCACTACCCACAGGCAGCCGTGGGCTTGTGGTTAAGGAACCGGGTTGATCCCTGCACAAGACAACACACAACTGAAGTGCCCTTGAGCAAGGCACTGCTCAAGGTGTTGTGGTTTGTGGCTGCCCGTCACTCTACGCAAGTGTGTTTACTGCCCCCTAGTGTTCACTAGTGTGTGTGTTACTACATGGATGGGTTAAATGTGGATGTCACCTTCCACCTAGGCAGCCGTGGCCTAGTGGTTAGGGAACCGGTCTCGTGACCGGAAGGTTGCGGGTTCGATCCCCACCCAGGGTAAGACATGACTGAGGTGCCCTTGAGCAAGGCACCTAACTCCCCTAATTGCTCCCCGAGCGGCGTGGTTTGGGGCTGCCCCCCGTGTTCACTGGTGTGTGTGTGTTTCACTGCACGGATGGGTTAAATACACGGAAGGTCACATTCCTTCTGTGTGCAAACTAGAAGGTTCACTTTCATTCATTCATTCATTCTCTGTGTGCAAGCACAGTTGGTAAATATTTCACTTCAAATCCTCTAAATAACACTGATTATCTCGTTACAGCAGTCGCGGTCATAGAGAGGGATATTTTAGAAAGCAAGTGAACAGTCAGTTCTTGAAGCTGATGTGTTGGAAGCAAGCAAAATGGGCAAACGTAAAGATCTGAGTTACTTCTACAAGGACAAATTTGTGATGTCTAGAAGACTGGGTTTCAGAGCATCTCTAGAACAGCACGTCTTGTGGGATGTTTCAGGTGTACACTGGTTTAACCTACCTAAGTGGTCTAAGGAAGGACAACTGGTGAACCAGTGACAGGGTCATGGTCAACCAAGGCTCACTGATTTGCATAGGGGTAAAGGGTAGAATGTCTGGTCTGATCTTATAGAAGGTCCACAGAAGGATCTGCTGCTAACATCTTGGTCCCAGATACCACAGAACGCCTTGTTGAGTCCATGCCTTGATGGATCAGAGCTGTTCGGACAGGCTGTTTTAATGTTATGGCTGATCAGTGTACGCCTTCAATTTTCAAAAAATTCCCTTTATTCCAATATATTTTGCCTTATTTCTAATCATCACAACTGTAACGAATGGCTAATACCCATTAAACATTTCCCTGGATTGAGCAAAGAACTAAAAATGGTTCAGTCCAAATATAATAAAGGTCTAAGGGCGTTTCTTCTCATCTGTCATTCACAACTACAGCCAGTATATGAGAGAACATTTAGTTCTTCGTGTTTCTTAGACTGTCAAGATGCCTTTTTAAGGAGTTTATGTGCCAACACACCCGACTCCTACACACAAGTTCTTAAAAAAGTAGAGTCCCTTCTCTGAAAGGGCGCTACCGAGCTTCATTTTTTTACCCCGTCACTTCCATTTTCAGTTCCTTTCTCAGCACAGTGGAATTTTTTGAAACTCCTGACCCTCACACACACCCACACACACACACGGACACACACTTCAAAAGTCATGATTAGGAATCAGGTTGAAAAAAAAAAACCTCATTTTAATAATAATGATGCATACCTCTGGGGACGTCATCTATCCTGCGGTACCATGAAACGGGAACGCCAGTGTGTGTGGTGCCGGTGCGGTACACAGACTCTTCATCACTCAAACACACCTGAGTGTTTTCTCCAGCCAGAGAGTGAGCCTGGATCTCGCTAAGCCTGGGGCTTACCTCCACCAGGTGAACAGACACAGACGCTCCACACAGAGCTGACTGTAATTGAGTGAAGACCTGCACCACACAAACACACACAATAATGTCTTGTTATTCTTGTGAGGACCTTCTGTTGATAATGATTAATACAGCTAATTAAGGCTATGATTAAACCTAAACCTAAGTGTAACCACAGTATTACAAATAATTTTTTATAAGGAAGTGACCTGATTACAGCTATTACATTACAAGGCCAGGGTATAAAACATGGTCAGATTTTGGAAGATGGCAACCAATTTTAAGCACTTGCCAACTGTTTCCTAGCCTCCTGATTTGTCCCGATAGCAACCACTTTCCCTCATTTTCTTTTGTGCAAAAATAATACACCAGAGTCCGTAAAGAGTCCTTTTGAAATACAGTGTTGCATTAGTTTGGACTAGTCGTCACTGCATCAAAATCACCAAAAGGATCATCAATCATCTATAACATAAGGCAGTGGTGGCCTTCTGGTTGGGAAACTGGTCTTGTGATTGGAAGGTCCTGGATTTGACCCCTGCAACAAACAAGACACAAGTAAATTGCCCCTGCGCACATCCCTGGGTGCCATGGTTTGGGCCTGCTCCCCGCTCTGGGCAAATGTGTTCCCTGCCCCCTAGTGTTCACTAGTGTGTGTTTCACTGCACGGATGGCTTAAATGTGGAGGTCACATTCCTCTGTATACAAGCACATTAGGAAAATAGTTCACTTTCACTTTACTTTCACATTAAAACCACAAAACCACTGTAAGGTGAATAAAATTGATTATCTCATTACACAATGGCACCTGATATGAGGTGTGGGATATGAGATACAGTAGACAGTTCATAAGACAGGTGAGTGACGATGAGTGACTTTGGATTAATACCTACTAAAAGTGGTCCATGGAAGGACAACCGGTGACGGAGTAAAGGCTGATATGTGTGACCATCTGGCTCACTGATGTGTGTCGGGGATGAAGGCTGGCCTGTCTGGTCCGATACTACAGAGGAATATGTTACTAATGTCTTACCACAGAACACCTTCAGAGGTCTTGTGGAGTCCATGCCTTAAAGAATTAGAGCTGTTTTGGCAGGTGGTTTTAATGATATGGCTGAAAAGAGCTACAAAAAACGATTTACCAAAGCTGATGCTTAGCCATGAGAGCAGGACAGCTAGCCTCTTTGACATGACACTTCAAAAATCATTTTTAATGAGCTTTAAAACTTTTCATTGGTTCTGTGGTGAGGGCTGCTAGAGGAGAGCTTTTGTGGCAGCACTAGACTTGTGGTTAAGGAACCAGTCTTGGGACCACAAGATCCCCGGTTCGATCACAACCACAAGACTCGACTCAAGTGCCCTTGTGCAAGGCGCCTAAGCCCTAACTGCTCCCTGCATGCTGAAAACAGCCAACTGCTTTGGGCATGTACTGATCTCAATTCTCACATCTCACCTACATGGGGAAAGAAAACAGCAGACTGCTCAACAGTGCCCTCTACTGTTCAGTGACCCCTGACCTCTTACACAAAGGCTCCATTTGGACTGTTAATATTTCTGATCTACATCACGTATTCAGGGCAGCTGAACGGATCTTTGACACTGAACTCCCCAACCTGGGCAGCGTCTATGCCAGCGTTAATGTTAATGCAGGTGAACCATCATGAGCCTTTAACTGTTATTAGCATGACACGTACACAGGTTAAACACATATGGCTAAAAAGCATGCAGTGTTTTACCCTCAGGATGTCACTGGTCAGGGAGCCTCGTCCTGGTCCGAGTTCTACAAGCTGAAATGTTTTGGGTTTGCCTGCAGCCATCCACTCGCTTACACACCAGATACCAAGCAACTACAGGGAAAGGGAGAGAGATCATGAGAATGGAAGAGAGAGAGAGAGAGACAGAGAGAGAAAGAGAGAGAGAGAGAGAGAGAGAGAGAAAGAGAGAGTACATTTCTTTAAATGTAGTAATCCACCATGTCATGTTTGGTGTTGGATGTTTGCATCATCGTTTGTTTTAGACTGGAGCTACAACCCGAAATGGTTTCTGTGTTGGTGTCTGTATATATGTGTATACACTACTACTGAGTCATGGGCATGATGCTAATCCATCGCAGGGCAGACACAAAGACATGTTCACACACACACACTTACACATATATATCTCCAATTCGCAGATCTGCATTTCTTTGGATTGTGAGAGGAAATCGGATCTCCCGGAGGAAACCCACACAGACACCGGAGGAACATGTGAACATGGAAAGGACTACAGACATTCTTGCTGCAATACTTCTTAGTTGAACTATTTGCCTACTGTGCTTGCACACATAGGAATGTGATGTCCACATTTAACCCATCCGTGCAGTGAAACACACACAGTAGTAAACACCAGAGGGCAGGTTGGGGGATTAGGGGCCTTACTTAAGAGCAACCGTGCTCTAATGTGCATCTCTGAATTTCTCAAACCATCAAAATAGGAGACGAGAAGTAAATCACCAACCTCTCCAAAAATCTGGCTTATTTCTGGTGATGTGATGAAATCTCCATCAGCTCCCAGCATGTCATTCTTCACATAATATCCCTATCGATAAGCAACATGAACATTAGTTATGTAGGAAACAAAACAGGGCATAATACAAAGACAAAAGACATAGTTTGAAAAAAAAACTGCATGTCCTCTATCGCAAAGACTGTCCTGAAAACATCTGTGTATTATTAGCCTGTGATAGAGTGGCATAAACAAGCCCCTGTGATTGAGTTTCTGCTACAAAATCAATAACATTTAAATGAGTCCAAGTGAAAGTGAAGTCACTGGCCTACTGTGCTTGCACACAAAAGAAATTTGACCTCTGCATTTGACCCATCCTGCAGTCAAATACACATACTAGTAAGTAATGAACACACCTGCCTGGAGCAGGGGGCAGACACTACCCGTGTCACCCATGGGGAAGTTGAGGGTTAGGCGCCTTGCTCAAGGGCACTTCAGTCTTGTCTTGTCTGTACAAGACCACTTTCTTAACCTCAAGCATGGCTGAGTGCATTAATGTAAACACATTTACTGTAAACAGCCACTAGGCTTGTAGTTCAGGAACCAGTCTTCTGATTAGAAGTTCCCCTTGAGCAAAGCACTTTACCCTTAACTGCTCCCTGGGAACCGTGGATAGGGTTGCACACCTCTCTGGGCATGTGTGTCCACTAGCCCTCTTGTTGTGTGCAACCCCGGTAATCAACGAGTCACTTTCACTGTTACTTTCACTTATGAAGAAAGATGCAGATGGGTACCGAGACTGGGTTAGTAAGGACTTCACGCATGTACTCAGCCACTGTGATGGGACCTGTGGCTTTAATTTTGGACACCAGGTGCTTCAGCATGGAAGGATTAGGAGCCTGTTTCTCTGAGGACAAGCTGGAGCAGGTTCGGCACAGCGTCCTGGTCCACTGACCTGGAACATAGTTCAGGTTATTGTGAATGGTAACACACACACACACACACACATTCATTACACTGTAATGTAAACGATTATGACTATGTACTATTGCTGCTGGTTATAATAATGATGTCATGGCAGATCATCATGCACTTTGTGTCTATAATAAATAGAAATTATGGGGCATCAGGTGTATAAAACCTCTTACCATTCAGTGATGGGGTGAAAAAGAGCCTTGATGTCCTGCTAAAGTTGATCATCTTCTGTATTGTCCCCATGTCTTTAGTTAATCCACGACCACTCAGTATGACTTATTAAATAACACTAAGATCATTAACCCTACTCTTTACAGTACTTTTATTAAAAGTCACTTTTTAATGAACACTAATTCCTCTCTCATTGTTTTGCAGAAATAATAACAAAATATAAAAGATCAGACAATAACGCACTTACAAAGAATCTTCATTTAACCTTTTTGTTTATATCTTACTGAAATGTTAAAAAGCATGTTACCGGTGTCAGAATGTCCTCCTAACACGCATGCGCACTTGTCTGACCCTGATTGGTCTCTGGGTTGTCCAATACCTTGCGCTTATTGGATAATTTCCTTTTTGACCCGCCTTGTAAAAACGTCCTGCTTAATAATAAAAACATAACAATTTAGCATTAATTTCAGTAATATTATAAAGTAGTAGATTACGCAAAATATTCAGTAGTGATAATAATGTTTTTGATAATAATATATAAAATATACATATATATTTTAAACAAACTTATTTAATGATATAGTTTTTTTTTATCTTTTAGGACCTGCTTCTAGTCCAACAACGCCGCTCTCAAACAACTCCTTACGTTCTATATATGTGCACTACTTAGGGTGTTAAGTACCGCGGTTCTCGCCCTACGGTAGTGCACTCTGTAGGAAATAGAGTGCTGTTTGAAACAGAGCCGTCACATGTTGTTTTCAGCATGGCTCCGAAAGGTAAGCGGCGGCTGGAGAAAGGTGTAAGATTTGAACAAAATGAAGACGACACGATGGATAAAGACCAGGAGGAATCCGGGAATGATGAAGATGAGAAGGGGGAGGATGAACTTACCCTGGATGATGTGCTGCGGTTGGGGGGCACTAAGGTAAAACTCAGGGTTTCATCGTCTGTGTGTCTCCACGTGGAGACGTGTGGAGTGGAGATAGTTCTGTGTAAAACACTGAGAGTCAGTATTTAAACAGTGTAACTGGAGAATCTGTAGTTCAGAGACTATCATGATTACTCTGTATGTTGTAGTGTATACATGCTGCATTGTCTACTCTTATTCTCAATTTTACATTAGTGTATATTACATCAGGTTATGTCAAATTAGATTGGATGAGGTTAGATTAGATCAGAGCAGGTTAGGTTTGATTAGGTCAGATTTAGATTAGATTAGATCAGATCAGGTTAGATTAGATGAGGTCAGGTTAGATTCATTGGATCAGTTTAGATTTGGTAGATCAGATAAAATGAGGTCAGATTAGATTTGGTAGATCAGATTAGATTTGTTTAGATAAAATGAGGTCAGATTAGATTTGGTAGATCAGATTAGGTTTGTTAGATCAGATAAAATGAGGTCAGATTAGATTTGTTAAATCAGATTAGATGTGTTGGATTAGATAAAATGAGGTCAGATTAGATTTGGTAGATCAGATTAGATTTGTTTAGATAAAATGAGGTCAGATTAGATTTGGTAGATCAGATTAGATGTGTTAGATCAGATAAGATGAGGTCAGATTAGATTTGGTAGATCAGATAAAATGAGGTCAAATTAGATTTGTTAAATCAGATTAGATGTGTTAGATCAGATAAGATGAGGTCAGATTAGATTTGGTAGATCAGATTAGATTTGTTAGATCAGATAAAATGAGGTCAGATTAGATTTGTTAAATCAGATTAGATGTGTTAGATCAGATAAGATGAGGTCAGATTAGATTTGGTAGATCAGATAAAATTTTTAGATCAGATAAAATTTGGTCAGATTTGATTTGTTAAATCAGATAAGATGAGTTCAGATTAGATTTGGTAGATCAGATTAGATTTGTTCAGATAAGATGAGGTCAGGGTTGAAGAGGTTGATTAGGCTAGATTAGATCAGGTTGGATAAAATCAGATAAGGTCAGATTAGATTAGTTTAGATTCAACCAGAAGTGTAAGATACAGTATTGTTTACATTACATTAACACGCATGTGTAGATGGTAGTGTATGGAGAAATGATCACTTATGTTCAATGGACTGTATGTACTGTATGTGCAGGGCAAATATAAGTAATACAATATAAAAGAAAAAGTAATACAGAACATGCCAATAAATGCAGTATGAACAGTATACACAGTGAGCTTGTAAAGTGTAGTAAAGGAAGTTTTGAGACAATACTTAATATACTGAACTCTTATATTTGTTCTGGAGTTTTGATGTTTGTCTGTTTTGGTTTATTCCCAGGCAGACTACGTCATGGTCTCCGCAGTTGATGACAGTACAGAGCTGGTCAACGGTGGGAAAAAAGGTGCAATCGATGATTTGGAGCAAGGCGAGCTAGAAGAATTCATCACCAAACTGGGAATCCGGTCTTATAAAGACCAGCAGATTGTTGAGGATGATGATGAGGATGAGCCTGAAGAAAAAAAAGAAGAGCAGAAACCCTCCAAACCCAGTGCAGAAAAGAAGATCAAGAAACAAGAAGCCTCTAAAGTGGAGTCAGGCAAGACATCTGAAGCTGAGACGAAGAAGAGCGAAGCCAAGAAAACAAGTAAGAAGGCCAAGCAAAAAGAAGCCGACCTTTTTGAGTTTTACCCCCGGCAGGTGCTGTTGGTCAAACCGGGAGGAAAGTGGTATGATGTGGACTACACTTCTGAGATGAACACTTCTCCTCAGGACGAGACGCTGGTTTCTAAGTACAAGGCGTTGGCTCAGAAGCTGCTAGAGGCTGAAGCGAGTCTTTACAAAACCAAAAATAATCTACAGAAAGGTGCGAACACCGTCTGGATGAAAAGCATCGTCTCGACTGGAACTCTAGCTGACCGGATGGCGGCCATGACCGTGCTCATCCAGGACGCTCCCGTGCACTGTCTGGAGCACATCGAGAGCCTGATCGTCATGATGAGAAAGAAAGGAAGCCGTAGGCAAGGTCTCATGGCCCTGGAAACGCTTAAGGAGCTGCTGCTGTCTGATCTGCTTCCAGAGAATCGTAAGCTTCGGACTTTCTCTCAGCGGCCGTTCGACCAGCTTGAGGAACGTGCAAGCGGGAACCGAGACGTCCGAGACCGACGCCTCGTCCTTTGGTACTTTGAGCACCTTCTGAAGCTCCAGTTGGCTGAGTTTGTTGTAGCTCTTGATGCTTTGGCTCACGATTCTGTTCTGGCCACCAAAACGAAAGCCCTGACCACAGCTCACGAGCTGCTCTGCAACCGTCCCGAGCAGGAGAAAGCCCTGCTGATGCAGATAGTCAACAAACTGGGAGATCCTGACTACAAAATTGCCTCTAAAGCCTCATATCTGCTGGAGACACTACTCCATAAACACCCCTTGATGAAATCGGTGGTGTGCGGCGAAGTAGAGCGTCTGATGTTCAGACCCAATATAAGCACCAAGGCTCAGTATTACGCTGTCTGCTTCCTCAACCAGGTGATGCTGAGCCACGACGAGGCTGAGCTCGCCACCAAACTCATCACCGTCTACTTCAGCTTTTTCCGTGTCTGCGTTAAGAAGAAGGACGTGGAGTCTAAGATGCTGGGTGCTCTGTTGAGCGGTGTGAACAGGGCCTATCCGTACACCAAGGCCGGAGATGAGACGGTCCGGGAGCAGTTGGACACGTTATTTAAAGTGGTGCACATTGTGAAGTTCAGCACAGCTGTGCAAGCTCTTATGCTGCTCTTCCAGGTCATGGACTCTCAGCAGAGTGTGTCGGATCGCTACTACGTCGCTCTTTACAAGTAAGTGCGAGTGGCTAGTTTTGAAACTTTTCTGTATCAGCTATGTAGGAGTGTGAATCTCTCAGGGTCTGGCGATTCGATTTGGTTCCAATGTTTATAACGTTTAACTAAAAATAACATACAGACTTTAAAGTCATAGTGCACTAGTCCACTAGGAAGGGAGCTGTGCTAACTAGCTTGCTGTACGGTGGCCTAGACGGCCTTCTTCTACGATGTCCGAGTGGACATGCAATGTGATATGCAGTACGCTCAGAACTAGGAGCAACAAAAAAACAAAACTTAAACGCATTTTAAAATTCGATTTGATTTTTGGGCATTTTGAATCGATTCAGGACTAGGAATCACGATTCTTTAAAGAATTCTTTTTTCAGCACCCCTACAATTAGGGCAAAATGGACTGATCTAAGTGTAGACTTGGTTCCCAAATATATTCCCAAACACTATCTGATCAGCAGGGGTGGACAAATTGGTTGCCCAGGCGTATAGATTACATATGTGTATATATACAGGGGGAGCTGTGGCTCGAGGTTAGGGAACCGCTCTTGTGACCAGAAGGTTGCTGGGTCATTCTCCTGTACCAACAAGGCCCGACTTGGGTGCTCTTGATCAAGGCACCGAACACCTAACTGCCCTCCAGGTGGGTAGGAGCTTTCCCCCTGCTCCAGGCAAGCATGTTTACTGCGTCCTAGTGTGTGTCACTAGTATGTGGGTTAAATTTTGAGCTCAGATTTCTTTTTGTGCAAGCAGAGTAGGTCAGTCGCTTCACTTTCACTTTCATACCCATTACATCTTCAAAGTGCTTTAGTAGGTCACTGGTCCGAGGAAGGACGAGCAGCAGGTCATTGGTGTTGAATTCAGACTGATGTGTGTGGGGGTGAAGGCTAGTCTGTAGATGAGTGATTTAATGCTGACACTGATTTATCTGCTGTATATCCATCAGGCACCATAGCCAATACAGTGTTTTATGTAATATGCATTGCAATGCATGTCTTTTCTACAGGAAACTCTTGGATCCAGGCCTGTCAGTAAGCTCGAGGCAGAGCATGTTCCTCAACCTGCTGTACAAATCTCTGAAAGCCGACATCGTCCTACGCCGTGTGAAAGCCTTCGTGAAGAGGCTGCTGCAGGTCAGCTGTGAGCAGAGCCCGACGTTCGCCTGCGGAGCGCTCTTCCTCGTGTCCGAGGTCATGAAGGCCAAACCTGGTCTTAAGCTCCTATTACAAGAAGGGGTAAGGCATCATTTATGGTTCTTTTATTTTGTATCTGATCCTGTGTACTCACTAACATTTGATAAATTTATCAGGATGAGGAGGAGGAGCAGTTTCAGGACCTTAAAGGGGAAGATGAGGACAACAACGGCACCAACACCAACAATGATGATGACGATGATGAAGAGGAAAGGTTTGTGGACGCGGATAAAATTGAAGAGGGCCAAAGCGAAAAGCCTCAGCAGAGCAAACCTGCTGCATCATGGGTACATCACCAAAACTTGGAGGGTAACTCAAATATTTATATAATTTACTAATGCTTATATAATTAAAGATCTGTAGATTGTCATTCTTTTATTAAGTGTTGTCTTTTTATAAAGTGGAAGATGTATTCTGTGCTCTGTGTGATTGTGTGTCACTTGTAGTCAGGGCCGGACCAAGCCTTTATGGGGCCCTAAGCAGATTTTCATTTGAGGCCCCCATACCCCCTCCGACCACCTCTGCATATCGCGGAAGGCCTAAGGAGGGAGCTGATTTTTATTTATTTATTTATTAAAATTTTATTTTATTTTGTTAGAGCGATTTGCCCAGAGAGAGATATTGTGCAATATGCTGAAG
>JAOVVF010000034.1:7730216-7752583 GCA_028565595.1 Duopalatinus emarginatus | reverse complement strand
ATTTGGAAATCAATGAAGTTTGAAAGCCTTTTTTTTTAAATATATATTTAAACTTTATTGATCGCAAGCCCAGATGGAGCCTTAGTGTTTGCTTTGGGGGGGGGTTATGCTTTTTCTCTTTTTCATTTTCTTTTTTTTTTTTTGGAGATAAAGCAGAATGTGTAAAAGATCAAAATAATATGGACAAAAATGATTTAGGATTGAAGCTTTGCAGAGTTATTTCAATGAGTAACATTATATAATGAGAGTCACTGAGAAATATTAGAAAATTGAATCACATATAAAAAAATCCCATTTAAAAGTTATGGAAGGTGGAGATAGAAAGCAGTTTGCTTTGTTATATTAAGAAATATTGTAGGTCACATTTTTTATTTCCTCCCTAAATGATCACTTCATCAGCCATTTCAGTAGCTCCTGATGAATACCTTTGGTGTCTGAGTGGAAGGTCTTGTTCTTTTTTTACACAGAATGTCGACTCTAGATGAGTCTTTGAGTCTCCCAGGCTGTGCAGTGGCGGCTGTTGACACAGACCCTTGTGTGAGACGAACATCTAGCTGTAAATGGCAGCCATGAAAGACTGCGGCAGAAGCAGGAATGTCACACCGGAGTGGCAGAAAAAAAATGAGATCACACCTCGTCACCTCTGTCCACTTTAGAGCTCATAAATTTGGCAGCTGGACATCGCTGCTATATGAGAGGAAGAATTATACCTTTATATAAGAGTGTGTCAATCTTAAAGTGTTTTATTATCAGTCTTACACTATACCTGTGCAGATGATTAGAAAAGATTACAGGTTGTATGATCATTAGACAAATAAATGCAGCGTTTCTATACAATTGTATTAAAATGTTGCCAGTGGTTTGTAGCAATCTGATAACAGACAAAACAAGGAAGTTGTTTTTAGGACAGAATGGTGTACAAGCTGCACTATTTTGGGCTTATTAACTTCAACAGAAAGAGGAAGAATGATCGTTTGTAGCTGCTATGTAAGTAATAACAGAGACTTATTTCACAGATGTTCCACAACATGCCACTGTAAACAAGAATGATATTTAATATGATGCATGATATTTAACAAATGTGGTTCGAGATATCCTGTTCCTATCCTGTGATATCCTCACTCTACATTACAGCATGTTCCATCTTGTTTTATTACTCACTTAATAAACTGGTGGCCTCTCAGCTTTAAGGTTATAATGATTTGACTTTTAATCCATGAGCGCCAATTTCACAGAATAGCTGTGATTAAAATGACCAGCCTTCCCAGCTTAAAGTGATTAATTCAGCATCCTGACATAAACTGTGCTGTCTCTTTGACAGCCTGGAGCCACGACTTCAAATGCCAGCTCTCTTGGGAATGCAGGAGGAAGGCGGCCTTCTTCTCTGGACTGTTTGCTCAGCGGCTCTCTGAGCGGTCTTCTCCAGGCCGAATTAAATGCAGGGACACAAACAATGTGCTGAGGGAAGAAAGGAAGAGCGGGAATGAACAGTTTGGACTATTTGCTCAGCAGAAGGCCGGCCACAATGGCATGTCAGCAGCTTTCCCATGAATCGAGAGTAGAGTCTTAGCGCTGCCTTTCTTCTTTTGGCTGCTGTAAGGTCACAGCTGCTCCGGGCCGTTAATACCCACCTTCCATGATAGCATGCAGCCATGATATCACATATAGATTAAGTGCACTGGTGAAGTCACAACTTGGTGGGCATTTTACAGGGAGGATTTCTGTAACATTGGCTTCCTTGTATATAAAATAATACTGGATTTATGTGTCATGTGTTTGTGCTAGATATATGACTGCCATTTATAACAAAACGGTATCTTATTTTGTTACACTGAATTGTCTGATTTGGTTCTAATATACACACAGGCTCATCCTGACCAGCTTGTTAATTTGAAGTGAAAAGCAAAGAGATGGTTTTAGTCAGATGCTAGTACTAATGTGGAGTTTGATTATTATGTGATGTAATCATTACTCTCCATATTAAAGAAAATAATAATCAATGGTCTATCAAAAAAAAATGTTTCTGAGTGAATGTATTTCCTAAGGATTTCATAAAAATTGGATGCTTATAAACTAATAAGTGGTGTTACTTTTATTGTAAGTTAACTGTAAGCTGAGGTTTAAACCTTAATTTGAGCACTAAATGTCCCTCTGATGACGCTGAGTGTCTGAGCATGTGAACTGAGGTTAGAGACAGATGTGCTGATATTGAAGTTTCTGAGACTAGGGTTACGGTAACACTCTAGCTATGGTTGAACCGTGATTAGGGATACTGGGGTTAGGGTTACACTGTGGTTAGGGTCACTGAACTCAAGGTTGACAAGGCTATGGTTACTATATTCAACGTCTGTAAGGTTAAAACTAAGATAAGTTCTAACCCTCCCTATGGTAAGGGGTTTAAATATTAAAGTGTGGGTAAGAATTACAGATTATAAGGAAAGTGGTAATAAGGTTACAGTTTACAGAGGAGCCATCAAGAGCATCCCGAGCAGCTTTATCACTGCTTGCTTTAGAAGTCAAACTGTCTCAGATAGCAACGGGTAGTGAGGACAGCTTAAAAAAAGATTATCGGTGTCTCTCTCCACACCATCACCATCATCAGTCATTTACACTACACCCTGTGTCTGTAAAGCAACCAGCACTGGGGATGACCACACACACCCCTCACACACCCTCTTCACCCTCTTACCGCCTGGAAGAATGTACCAAAGCATCCGGGCCCCTCACATCCAGACTGTGTGTTGTATGAACAAATGCACACATCAGTGACTGGACTGAACACTATTATACTATATATAATACAATATATTATATTATATATTATATTAATATAATAATGTATATATGAACATATTATTATATCAGTAAATTTGTATAGGAGTGAAATCTGAGAGTTATTTACGCAACCCTGAGTTTATTGCGAGAGTTATTTTTAAAACCAAGTGTATTATTGCAGATTTTATTGTGATTATTGTTATTACTAAGTTGTGTGTACATTTGTGAAAGTTAATGAGATGACTGTTAGGGTTCGAATCTCTTTGTCAAGTCCTTTGCCTCTCAGCCTCCATCCTGCTCTTTCAGCGCTGGAGAATAAGTTCTCAGACACCAGTGTGCAAGTGAACAAAGTTACGCTTTATGGAAGTTGAAACAGAGTTTATATACTGTTAGGTTACAAATCATTGTTCAGGGTTGTTACTGGGAAGAAATCATTCCTTTTGTCTTATCTCTTTGGACTGGATTTTGAGGTTAGCGTGATGACAGATATGATTCTACTGGTTAGTAACTATATAGTAAGATCGGAAATCAAAACCCTAAAAGGATCGGAGCTCATGAATAAATGCTGATTGAAGAATTACTATAAACACACTTGAACATTTGACCTCGTGCAGTGTTAAATCATACTTAACACTCCCCCCTTTGAGTCTTTTCCCCGAAAGACTCATACAGAGGAAATGTCTACACAAGCACTCTCATAAACTACTTCCTGCATAAACTTGTAATCTGCATTGTTGGGATGTTGAAAGCTGAAATCTATGCAAATGCATTGGAGAATAATAAAATGCCTTCACTCTAGGTACAATGTACAGTTTGAGCATCCATCCATCCCATCCATCCACCTATCCACCCATCCATCCATCCATCCATCCATCCATTCATCCATCCATGCACTCAGCCACCCAACGACCCATCCACCCACCCATCCATTTTTTCCCCCTGTCTTCCTGTCCTTGTAACCCACCCCCACCTTCTCTCTTTTGTGTGTGGACAGGTTGATGGAAATTAGCATTTCACTACATGTTGTACCTGGTATGACTGTGTATGTAACAAATAAACTCGATTGATTGATTGATTGATGTCAGTAATGTACCCGGTGAACTGCTGATATTAAATTCAATGAGTAACTGAAACATGTTATTTACCTCAATTTATATAATATAAACTTTATTTCAACTTTTAATTATGTATTGTGGTTGGGTTTTTTCTTTTTCAGAAAAAGCTGAGGCTAAACTCTAGCCTGACTCTACAGTTGCAGCCTTTTTTTTTTACCATAATTGGTCCAAAGATCAACACAGATTTCACACTTTCGAATTCTTGTTCACTTGTTAAATAGAAAAAACATTTCTAAATTACACCTGTTTGTTTTTTTATGGCATATTAATATAACATCTTGTATCTTGTGGAGCCAATGTGTTGATTCTCAGAGCTGTTTTGGCAGCACTTTAGGTAGGTGGAATTAATGCTAATGTTAAATGCTTGACTTTAGTATTATGTTCCTACATAATTTTAATTTTAATTTAATTTAAATGCACATCACATGAAATAGTGTTTGCAATTTATGAGAAACCACTCTATGAAAACACCTGGCTTGTCTCCTCTATTAAGCATACATCTACCATATGCTCCGTTAGGAACTACTGTCATGTTAATAAACGTTGCCGAAGTAGTTTACTACAAAATATACTATACATGTCAGTTTGAGTGTTTAATAAGTAATGAAGAATTTATGAACTTCCCCCTTTTATCTTAATGTTTATGAGTCTCTCATGTACCTGTCAGTGCTAGTAAAGACTGGCCCTTATTAGACATTAGACCTACATAAAATTATTAAGGGATTTCGTTTACATTGAAGAAAATGGCTTGCGGAAACACACCATACATTAGCAGTCAGTCAGTCAATTAGAAATGTAATCATATGACATCAACCAGGGAGCATATCTATGTTCACAGAGTGATAGCCCCAACCATAGCATGCCTGAAAAGCACACGTTCAAGTGCCAAACATAAAATCCTGTGAACATAAGAATGCTCTGCATTATCCTAATATTTTACATTACAATACCTAATCTGCTTGTAAAATTGGCTAGATATTGGCTAGCTAACAGTTAGCTGGCTCATGTTATCACTGTGCTAGTTTTAAGTAGCTTCTAGCATAGCTAATGTTGGTAACATATTATTTCATCAAAACCAATCTTTTGTGCTAATTAGCAATACATCAAACAAATCTAAAATAAATAAAGCTAAAATGTTGTTACACCAGATTTACTGTAACACATGAACCACTGAACAATCTGAACACATGGCCTTAATTGTAGTCATCTTTTAATTATACATTAGATCCTAGTACCTACAACATGTGATATGAAATATGACAAATACAAAAATATCAGACCAGTTACAATACTTAGGCCTACTATACTTACTACAATAACTACAATAATCATTATATAATGTGTTGTCTACTATTTTAGACTTATAATAGTAATGAACATCAGAATTCAGCTTAAGAAATATGATTTAAAATAAAAATTTTTACGCAGTTTCAGTTTAATCTGAATGTTAGCAGATGTCTTTTCTCCAAATTTGCAAATAATGCCTGCATTTTTTAAATTTCTTACAGATATTGCACTGCTCACTCACATAACACTGTTAGTTATCTCACAGATGATTTATATCTACAGCCAGTCTTTAATATTATCTGATTAAACACTTCATGACATATATTATATTATATATAATAAATATAGCACCCTTTGCAAACCCATGGTCAAGAAACTACATAAAACAGAAGACCTGGAGGGTTTCATTCCTATAGATATTTTAGAAACTTTTAAGTTAAATGCTATGAAGCAGCTGGACTGGAACCTGCCACCTCTGTAATATTTTTATATCATTTCCGATAGTTTTAACAACTTGCAAACAATTTTATTATTAATGCCTCTCATTCAGTTAAAGGATGTTCTTTGAAAGGTTATAAAGAGGCCTGTCATTGCTGGTTATGGTCTCTTTGTGTGCCGTAATTTTCCACTCTGAAAAGCCAGGCTCTGTAGAAACCGGCATGGAGCACAATGGCTCTTTGGGTGTGCAGGATGGATGAGTCAGAAATGTCTTGGCTTGTTTTAATGTTCATGTTTTTGTGAAGCCATTCAGCTCTGGGATTATGCTGGCATTAACAGAGTCTGTGCCTGTGTTTCAGCAGTAGGTTTTTAAATCTGGTTGCTGGTTTATATAGTTCAAATATTGCCAATGACACAGCCATCTATAGCCAGGAGTCTAAGAGAGAAAAATTAGACATGCTTTCTGGATAGAAAGGATGGCATTACTTTCTGTGAGACATTAATTGTAGGAATATGAGAACTTGAGAATGGGGTAGTTATAGTTTCCTCCAAGTGCCTACATCTGCCCCATGAGACAGTATATGTAGCTCTTCTGAAAGATATGTTAGCTGACTTGCTATAGACTGAAAGCTAGCTAGCGGGTGGAAATTGGTAAAAAAACCAGGTGAATTTAAGACCAAAAGTCAATAAATTACACCTATAGTCTCACACTTATAAACAAAACTTTCAATTGAATTTTGTTTGTGTAGCACTTTTTACAATAAACATTGTGAGAAAGCACACTGAAGATCATTTGTGTGAATTGATTTTCATTGTACAAAAGACTTGAAAAACATCTTTTGTACTTGGGATTTGGAAAAACCCAAACCATGCAATAGTGTTATGAAGAGTGTATTCAATGTGCCAAAAGTCTCTGGCATACAACAAGGGTTAGGGTCAACAATGTGGCACACACTCAGCGTGACAGAATTCCCCATTGCATTATTTTTTTTTCGATTAATTTTGATTGGATTTGATATGCTGTTTTAATTGTGAAAGGTATTGACATCTTAGCATAATTAGAGTCGTAATGTAATTCTGCTTGGTGGTGGTGCCGCAGGTGGTGTGTGTGTTACAGATCCAGGGATCTAGAGCTATGGATTTGATCCTCACTCCGGTCTCTGTCTGTAAGGAGTTTGGTGTGTTCTTCCTCTGTCCACCTGGGTTTTCTCCAGGTGCTCCGGTTTTCTTCCTCCAAAAAATTTGGATGTGATAAATTGCCCCTAGTTGTGTATGTGTGAGTAAATGGGTTTGTGTGTGTGTGAAACCTTGCAATAAATTGGTGCCCTGTCTAGCGAGTTTTCCTTCCTTGCACCCAGTGATTCTAGATGGGCTCTGGACAAACCATGACCCGGATGGAAGCAGATATGACTGACTGATTATTTATTTATTTGTTCACTTGTTTATTCATTCATTCATTTAATTTAATTTAATTAGCACCTTTCTAACACAATATTGGGATAAAAAAACAACAAAGCTTTTTAACAAAGCTAGATGGTTTGCTTTGTTTAAATGGCAAGTATATTACATTTCGATTTTGTATTTCTTAGCAGTTTGTGAAGCAAATGAAACAAGAGAAAAGCATTAGTTTGCACCCATATATAACTACATAGACATATAATAATATAATATAATCATATAATAATACATGATAATAAAATTATAATTTTTAAACTGAATTCTGATATTCATTTCTATTAGTAAAGTCCAAAATAGTAGACAAGATATTATATAATGATTGAAGTTATTGTAGTAAGTATTGTAGGCAGGCCCAAGAGTTATAACTAGTTTCATATTGTTGTATGACATCATATTTCATATCATATGCTGTAGTAATTGAGGTCTTAATAATCATTAAAAGATGACTACAATCAATGCAGTGTGTTCAGAGTAATGTGTGTTTATGTGTTTCAATAAATCTGGTGTTACAATATCTTAATAATAAATAATATCTTTTTTTATAACTTTTATATCTTTTTTTGGTTTTATGTATTGCTAATTAGCACAAATTATTTGTTTTAGTTAAATAATATCATAGCAGCATTACCTATGCTAATACCTACTTAAAACTAGCACAGTGATAACCTTAGCCAGCTAACAGGTAGCTAGCCAATATATAGACAATTTTACCAGCAGGCTAGCTATTGGGCTGTAAACTATTAGAATGATGCAGATCGTTCCTATGTTCCCAGGGTCCCATGTTTCCCACATATGTACTCTTCTAGGATCCTATAGCTGTGTAGGTCTAATGTCGAATAAGGGCTAATCTTTACTAGCACCAACATGTACCCGAGAAACTCATAAACATTAAGATGAAAGGGGGAAGTTCATAAATCCTTCATTATATATTAAACACTCACACTGACATGTATAGTATATTTGGTAGACAACTACTTTTTAGCATAATAGCAGTTCCTAACACAGCATATGGTCGACGTATGCTTAATTGAGAAGACAAGCCAGGTGTTTTCACAGAGTGGTTGCTCATAAATTGCATCATTCTTTGTGCAAACACTGTTTTATGTGACATGGCTTCATAAAAAGTACATAGGAACATAGTACTAAAGTCAGCTAACCATGAGGACCCTCTTGGTAACTCAATTAAGAGATGGTAAGGTTTCCTTAACTGAGAGCAAAATATAGAGCTTGAAGATGAATTTTGTATATTTAAATTATAGACACATCACAGTATATAAAGTAATGTTTATCTGTATTGTATTTAATATATGTATGTTGTCGCACATCCTTCATAATTTGGTTGTGTCACTGCCATGACTGAATTATGGAAAAGTCAAAAGAAAAGCTTTTGTTTTCTACACAAATATCTTTGATGCTTAGAATATGCTTACTGTAAATATTTAGGCAATGTTCTAGCTGGTTATGCTATGCTAACATTAGCTCGCTGACAATTGTCACTGCTAGATAGTTACATTTACATTTACATTTATGGCATTTGGCAGACGTTCTTATCAGGAGTGACTTACAAATGTGCTTTGAAGTCTCTATCAATAATTATATCCTGGTTCAGGTTCACTAGGTCACAAACTAAGAATGCCATCTGCCTTTGAGAGAAAAGGAAAATGCCGAAAAAGAAAAGTCCTGGAGGCAATATTTTTAAAGGTAGAAAATAAAAGGAACAGACGGATTTAAAGAAAAACCTTTCTAAAGGTGAAATTCACTTTTTTTGTAGTTCAAAGAGATGCTATTACTCTTAATATATGCTACAGGCTATTATCCAGTGAGTAACCTTTAGAGCCGAATAGCCGCTAACAAAAAGACAAACGATATTTTCTTTTTTTAAAAAGCGTTTAAATATTTTTATATTAATACATTACATTTTTCTACACAACTGGTGTAATTATGATGGTTTCTGGTTTACAACCTAGCAGTTACGTAGCTATCTCAATAGAAGAGAAGATGAAACTTTTTAAATAAATCAGTTCTAATCAGGAAAAGAACTGAAAATTATGGACTAAAAAAAGGAGGTGATCATTTTGTTAAATTACAATTATTTGGGTTTATAAAACAAATTTAAATTTGGTTTATAAACTTTATAAACACTCTAAAAAAATATTAAATGTGAGGATTAGCAGTGCAGTTCCTGCCCCAGCAGGCTTTCCTTAGCACTAGTTCTGGTTGCTTTGTTTGACCACTACGTTCTGTAACTCTGTAAAATAGGACACTCAGATTCAGATTCAGAAAACTTTATCCCCGTGGGGGGCAATTGAGGGCACGCAGAGCAGCAATGACATCGGAAGAAATATAAATATAGAATAACGAATAGAGATATAAGAATATAAATATAAACATAAGTCAACCAAACCAACAAGCCAACGACCAACAAGCAAACTCAGCATTCTGAAAGATAAACAAATCAATAAAACATCTGGTTAAATTTTTCACTATATAAGAAATATCATTTTAAAAACTCATTGTAACTCATTGTCACTCTGTGGTCATTTGTATTTCAACAGAATTGAAAATCTGATTTTAAGATAACATTTACTGAAAGGCTGATATGCCTGTAAAGAACAGCAGTCACTGTTTTCCATATCATTACCACACTACACACAGTATTCAATTGAGAAATGCAACATATGTTTTTGTCTGTATAGGGCAAGCCTGAGTAAAACGTGTCCATTAATCATTAACAGGGCTAAAAGTCTAAACCTTTTGTATTCCCATGGTGCCTCCACTATCTGCTGTCATGTGACATGCTGGGGCCTTTTTTCTCGCAGATCATGGAAAGCCAATGAGCAAACACAGGTGTTTTGGAGGCAGCGCGTGATGTCAGGGACAACTGCAAACAAGGCCAGCAATGCCTGACCCAGAGACAGGCACTGTTTGCTGCTGATTCCTTGTTTAAGCTGACATTTCAAGTCTGACTGCTTTTCTCTCGCCGACAGCCTGTATTCACGCTGAATGTTTGACATTAAAAAGAAAGAGCGGGGGAAAAGAGAGGAAAAAAGAAATTAGCCCAGAGCAAGCACAGGCATGCTAACTCCTTCAAGAGTGTATCAGTAGATGGTAAAGTCTGACGGGGAAAGTAAACCAATTAATGTTGTCCAGCCTCTCACTTTCCAAGACAAAACAAATTTATTTATCTCAAGTGGGGCTATTTAACTGACCTCCTGTGACAGAGGAAGTCAACATACAGGTTAAAGCTTCTTGTAACAGTGAAATGGTCATTTGTTAGCACCATGCTATTGTGCAGGGCAAAGGAGGGGCTAGAATTAGGGTTAGTGAAAAAGAGTGAAGTGGTTGAGCAGAGATAAGAAGCCAATTTTAAAGTCTTGTGAGTCAGTTTAACCCTTATATATACAAAAATGTCTGGAATTTAAGTGCCATCACAACACTGGTAGACCTGAATGGTTGTCTTTATTCTTTTGAAATGTGACAAAGGAAGTATAAAGGAAGTGCACAATGTAAGCAAATTGAATTTATAAAGCACACTGGAAACTTTCATCTACTAAAGTTGTGTAGTGCTAGATTTAAACCAATATTCTCACCAGTTATTAATTAAAAATAAAAAGTTAAAAAAGAGCAAAAAAAAAGTCACCTAATTTGCTAATATTCTCATTGATGAATGATCAATGACCAGCACCAGGTTATTTGTAATTGCACAAACACTCATATCTCTACTCCATACATCAATATTTAAAGCATTCACAGTTGCTGAAACTTAACTAATTGATCTGTTTAGAACAGTGATAAGTGTTTGGAACAAACACACATGGTGTAAAGCTATAATCAGTGAGGAAAGCGAGGTAATGAATACAGTCAGCAGCACTTTGACAGGTCTCTGCATGAACAGTTGGCCCATGTAACATAGAAAAGGCGGAGAACAAAGAGAAATAGTGACTGTATGCAGATTTTGGTTATTACCCACTGTTTGTGCCTTAAGCTACACATTAGTGTTACGGTTATTGCGTTCATCTGAGAAGCCAAATAAGTAAGGCACAATGACACTAAAATAGCTGCTGTTAAATTACTGTAGCTTTCTTCTGGAACTTGGCTTCACAGAAAAGCCCATAATACACAGCATAATTTCCAAAGCCGGCTGATTCCTTGCTGTGTGGGGCGTCAGCTTGAAAATGTTTGTAGGCTGCAGTAACCTGTCTTAACATCCCTTTACACAGATTGGCCTGGAGATAAAGGCTTAGCTATTAACTTGCCATGTCGCCTGCTGTAGGAATCATCTGCAGTGTGGGAGGGAAACACACCTTGCTAAGTTCTTTCCCGCTACTGCCAGGACTTCACCTACCTCACAAAATGACCAGGCTTTGAACTGGTTTGATGTTTCAGACATTAAAACCCTCATGAATTTATAGTGCTCTGTTTAGATCAAAGCCAGTTTCGGCTCATTGTATTCTATGAGTCATCCATCATAAAGTCTTGTGAAAATTCTTTGATTTGGTTTAATACTACTGTCAGGGCTATATAAGAAATAGTCAAATTTGAATCTGCTGATATTTGTAAGATGAATCAGAAGAGGATTGTTTACCAGGGCATTCTAATAAAATAAATAGATTTTGTGCAAGCTATAGAACATTCTTTTAGGGAGTCACATCACTGTAGATTCAAGAAAACTATGACTGTGACCCCTGTTGCAAATGTAACCTTAAAAAGTCACCCTGAACTTTAATACACTTCTTTATCATGTGCTAAAACAAAAACCCAACAGGGTCCTGCATGCAAATGAGGGCCACACAGCACTGGTTTACACAGGGATAAGGATTGAGGAATGTGTAGATTTGGGATTGCATTTCAAATTTTCATATTTATTGAACGTGAATTTCTTGGTAAATGGGTTAAAACGGTAGCCTCTTTCTGTGTCTGCTTCTTTTAGAAAATATTGTTGGTGGAACTAAAATGTCAAGTAATGTATTAATTAATAAAAGAAAAGTGTTATGGTCTTGTGAGGCCACACTGGCTGTCTGTTACTGCTGAACATCTAGGTGGGAAATCCTTGCCCCATGCTAAGCTGTGTGTGGTCCCATGTACTTTTTAGCCTGCATTAACCTTTAACAGGACCTGGTCATGGTTCAAGTGCAGTCCTTTCGAGACAGACATGCTGTCCCCCATTGTGGGTTTCCTGAGATAATGCCCCTGCAGTAAGAAGATGGAGGACTGATAAGACTAAACTCCATTCTCAGCTTCTGTCAACACTCAAAAGGAGCATTTAGTTAAGCCTGTCTTGGAAGCAAGCTTTCTTATTGGGTGTGTCCATGAAACAAGTTGAGGCCTAAAAACCACAGTGACACTGTCAGTGAAAAACAGCTCTATCTGTTAACATTGTCACTGCGAGCATGATTTGAGTTTCAGTCAAGCTTCTATAGCAGGGAAAGTGCCATTGGATCGGAGGTAAAGTTTAATCTTAACATCTATGTAGGTAGTGACCTGAGATGGATCACCTGTTCCACAGTAATGCACTGGAGGAATGGGCAGCTGAACATTAATAAGACCATAGAATTCAGGTCTGCTGCTTTTTAGTTCTGTAAAGGTGAAGGACGTAGGAGGTTCATAATGAAATATTATGTCAAGTAGGTAAATCCCAGTTTATCACTATGGACAATGACATAAATGTGCAGACAAGACTCAAACGTTTGAGAATAAATTAGAAACCGCCACTTCTTACAACATTGACTTATTAGAGACAGACTAATACTAATTCAGTTTACAATTACAGAACAATACAATCTACAAAATAAGAGCAGTCACTCCGAGATAAACCAGTTAAAGGCTTAGGGAAATGTGCAGATGTGTGAAGTCCTGATAACTGAACTTAAATGTACTATTTAATCAAGGTCATCTAAAACTGAGGAATAACAAGAGGAAAAGAGCATGTGTATTGTACCTGAGTCTTAGGTCTGATTAATTAATTTTTGGAGCTGGTTAAATTGACTATTAAACCACTGATATGGCCCCATGTTGGTCAGTGCATTAACTGTCAGACTCCTGTAACGTTAATGTGTACATGAAAAAGTCTGAACAACACAAACACAGCACAACCTAATAAGCCTAATAATATCTACAAAACATCCCATAATACCTACATACCACTCCGAAATATTTATTCATTTAATAGCCTTGCTAAAGTAAAATGACTGACTCACTGTGCTTGTACACAGAGGAAACTGACCACTGCATTTAACCCATCCGTGCAGTAAAACACACACTAGTGAATGCACACATCAGGGGCAGTGAATACACTTGCCTGGAGAGGGGGACAGCCCCGTCCACCGTGCCCGAGGGGTAAGGTGCTTTGCTCAAGGGCACTTCAGTTGTGTTTGGGGGAAGGAACGAGCTTTCATTCACAAGACAAGACACGGTTTGCTTACCTTGAACCACGGCTGCCCCCCAAAAGAAAAGTGAATCATAAAAAAAGTTTTGACTGTGATTGAGTACAGGTTTAGAACTAAAAGTAATACTTAGTGAGATGAGGGAAAATAATATGTGAGCCGCATAAACATTGTGTGCATATGTAAATAAAATATCAATCATATACATAAATATAAATAAAATCAATCCTAGGACAGGTGGAAGCAAAAGGTGAACTACGACAAAATGGTTGAATGTGGAAAAAAAAATCATTTTATACAGTCTTTACATAGAAACTTTGTATAACATTACAAGAACTCACCCAAAAGACAGACTCAGGTGTTTTTGACATCAGGAAAAAAGTTTTTTTTAAAACCTTCTCTTAAGCTAATGCTGTTTTCCTGATGCCAAGGGCATCAGAAAACTGTTTAACCTTTTAGATCTGATTAATTTCAGAGGTATTTGTGTGAGTAACCTGAGGAAGGTATTTAGTAATATATTAATAGCAGAATTCCTGTCTTGAGCAAGAGTCAGATTTGCTTCCTTCTAAATCACAATACGACTGCATGCATTTACAAGAAAATATAATTCACTCTGAAAATAATAGATTGATATGCAAACCAAAGCAAACCTGAAAACACTCTTCATTTGATTCAATAGCACTAGCAAATACATGTAAACTTTCTACCAGAATGTATGAAGAGTAATTGGTATGGCATTGATAAATTAATTTATACAAGATATAATCGGGGGTTCATAAACAAACAAAGCTTCAAACTCAAACTACATTACTTCCATATTTCTCTTACCCGAGTCAGATACAGATAAACATATTCACCATCCACTTTAATAGAAAAACCTGCATACCTGAACATTTATGCAGTTATCTAATCAGCCAATTATTTGACATCAGAGCAATGCTCAAAGTCACGACTGACCACAGTGCTTGCACACAGAGGAAACTGACCTCAAATTCAACCCATCCGTGCAGTAGAGTACATACACTAGTGAACGCACACACCAGGGGCACTGAGCACACTTGCCTGGAGCAGTGGGCAATCCTATTGACAGCAGAGAAGTTTGGAGGTTAGTTGTTTTGCTCAAGGGCACTTCAGTTGTGTTTTGCTGATATGTGGTCACAGCAGGTCAAAGCAGATTCCCTAACCTCAGTCAGTTTTATGAAAATCTAAAAAAACCCCTCTTTAACGAGTGCTTGCAGGACAAAAAAATAAATTATCTTTATCTCTAGACATGAAGAAAAGACACCATTAATTCTGTAAACACAGCAATTCAACACCTTACATACCCTGGTTCTCTGTTCACACCCCAATATAAGCTCAATAAAAGACAGGTGAGTGTGGGTTTGAGACACACTCTTACCTATTCTGGTAAAATTTTGAAAAGCACAATCAAACTCACTTTCCGATTTTCTTGGTCAGGGTCACATGGGATCCAATTTTGGGAACAATAGCATAAATAAATGCAGCAGCATGAATACAGCATAAATGGGATGCCAGTCACAGGGCATTAGCATTCACACCTATGACAGTTTATAGTGTAGACCTGTGGAGCATGATTCCCATCCTGGAGGGCCGGGGTCCAGGACAGCTTGGATGTTTCTCAACTCAGACACACCTAATTGCATTTACATGTTAATTGACTGGTTTCATGTGTGTGTTTGAGCAAAGAAACCTTCAAACTGGGCTGGACACTGGAGTTGTGCACCCCTGGTGTAGGCAGTTTAACATAGCCAATCCACCTACTGGCAATTTTTAGGAGGAAACCAGAGAAACCACAGAAAACACTCATGGATTTGAAAAGAACATATACGGAAACTCTGTACATACTGTAAGCCGAGCTCAGGATCAAACGAGCTCCAATGCTACCTGCTGTGTAAGTGTGCCATCAACAGCATGACCTAACTAGAAAAATGACAGTACTGCCTCTAGTAAAAGCACACAAACAACACTCTCTGCAAAATACATATCCGCATGTCAGCACCTGAAACACATTACATTTCACTGCTCTTACCAAACCTACCCCCCTCAAACTACCCCAAATGCCTTCAGTTATTATTGTTATCATTAATGTTAAAGATGTGACCACTACTTCCTTCCTTGTGAACTATTGCTCATCTCTGTATCTCGTTTCAACAATTAGGTCCAGAGTGAGTAATTTGCACAAGGGCAAGTCTTTTCACGAAGCGGCAATGGAAAGCAGTTCCACGTAAAAAAAAAAAAAAACAGGTTTCGAGATGTGAATGCAATAATAGGCCTTGCATTATGATGTTAGAGCTCTCACAATTAAATTATGACAAAGACCAGAATTGATGCACAAAGAGAGAGCCATGGGCAAAAGTAAAACTCTTTTCATCATGGCATGACGAACGTGTCTTTATTCGATTACCCTTTCATGCGTAAAGTTCAGTAGAAAACCTAAGCATTCGAATTTCGCTAAGATCAGGCGGCTCTGGTTTGAAAAGTTCTGTCATAACAAGACACTTGAACAATAGTAAAAGACCTTAGATAACAGTGGGAAATGAGACAAAACAGGGGGAAAACTGGGTAAAAATGCCCCAGGAAATTTTTTTATTGTCATCACGGTCGCCTCATCAGCATTAGCCTCAGTTGCGTTTGTTGTCAGGTACAAGGTGAAAGAAAGAAAGAAAGAAAGAAAGAAAGAAAGAAAGAAAGAAAGAAGGAAGGAAGAAAGAAAGAAAGAAAGAAAAAAAGAAAAAAAGAAAGAAAGAAAGAAAGAAAGAAAAGAAAGAAAGAAAGAAAAAAAGAAAAAAGAAAGAAAGAAAGAAAGAAAAAAAGAAAGAAAGAAAGAAAAAAAGAAAAAAGAAAGAAAGAAAGAAAAAAAGAAAGAAAGAAAGAAAGAAAGAAAGAAAGAAAAAAAGAAAGAAAGAAAGAAAGAAAGAAAGAAAGAAAATAAGAGATCCCAAGGCAGGTGGTTTTCTCCCACCTGTTAAGAAAACTAATCAGCTGGCAATTTACAGTGTGTGGCTGCTGGTGTGTACACAAGTGTGTGTTTGATTGTCTCAGGTGAGTAACAGTCATTCTTTAAGTACACATTGTCATGATATTTGCTTCAAGCAAACAGACACACACATACACACACACAAAGTTTTTTTTAGTTTACAAAAAAACTACTCTTCAAATACTTAGTTAAACAAATGAAACAGTTTTTAACTGTTCTGTTCTGTTGACCTGATCCATGTGATTTGGCTTTTGAAGTGTTTTCTGTTATTGATGCTCATTAACGATCAGCTTTCTTAGAGAAAAGTCTTTCCACCATGTTCATTTCTGTAGTCGGTAACACTGTTACCTCATAGCAGGAATGGCCTGGGTTTGAGTCCCTGGCTGGGTGGTCAGTGTCCTTTGTATGTGAAGTGTATGTGGAGTTCTCCATGTGTCTGTGTGGGTTTCCTTTAGGAGTTCTAGTTTCCTCCAACAGTCCAAAGACATGCAGCCAGGCAAACTGGATAACCTGAATTGGCCCAAGGTGTGATCATGTGTGAATGTGTCAGCCCTGTAATGGACTGTTGACCTCTCCAAAATGTTTCCCTGCCTTTCAGCCAGTATGTGCTTGGATAGACTCCAGCACCAACCACAACCCAGTAGTAGTCTAAAGGCTCAGATAATGAGCATATCAGAAATTTTAAATCGGCATATATGCTCTTTAAACAATATTGAGAAGCTTGTAAAACACCATTTGAAGAAAAGACTTTCATTAGCTGTGGCGGCATGGCAACACGTGTAGTGTGTGTGTGTGTCACACAGCTCCAGGGATCTGGGGTTGTAGGTTCAAGCCTTGCTCTGGTCTCTGTCTGTGAGGAGTTTGTTGTGTTCTCCCCATGTATCTGTGGGTTTTTGCCAGGTGCTCTGGTTTTCTTCCTAAAAAACACATATGGAAGGCTAATTGGATGTGCTAAATTACCCCTAGGTGAATGGGGGTGTGTTTGTATGTGGTACCCTGCAATGGATTGGCACTATTTCTGCCTTGCGCCCAGTAATTCTGGGTGGGCTCCAGACAAAACCTTAACCCTAATGGACTAAGTGGATAAGAGAATGACTGACTGACTTTCATTAGCCTTATGTTAGCATTGAAGCTCCGGTTCTAACACTCACGCAAATTTTTACATGCTAAAACTTAAAATATTTGTTTTATTTGCCCTATACAATTTTATTTAAATAGACATCAAAGAGTAACATTTAGGAGCAAATAGCAGGCCTGAACTGAATGTACTTTGGCTTGTTCGTAATGCTTTCCTTTCCTCAATGTTTGTCCTGGAAGCCAAACTGATGTATACATACATTTGAGGAGAGATTTAAACAATGGAGATTCATGTAGTGGCACAAGAGCTCAAACATGTGTGTGTGTGTGTATGTGTGTAGTACCCTGGTGCTTTTACTCAGGGTGTATTCCTACCTCACCTCCAGTGTTCTGTCACCCTCACCAGGGTGTAGTGATTATACTGCTTTTAGTATTTTAGGCCTTTTCCAATTACATGATATTATATGACTGTTGACTTTCCTATGATAGTGTTTCATGTATCTAAAAAAAACCTACAAAATCAGAGAAATCTTAAGCATGTAAGAAACCTCATGTCTCAGAGAAAGAGAATACAGGACAGCCGTTACTCCTGTTCAGCAAATGTCATTATTATTCATAAATTTGTGATCACCTCTTTTTTGTGTGTGAATGTGTGTGTGTGACCTCATTCTGCTCTGATCTGCAGCTCAGCATAGCTCAAACAGAGCTCAAAACCCTCTCTGCATACAAAGACCCCCTAAAACAGACTGGTCTCACACACACACACACACACACACACACACACACACACACACATGCACACGCACATGCATGCAAACACTATGCAAAACAGTGCTTCTTAGAGAACAGTCACTCATAATGAATTTATTTTCATGCCCAGGTTTTACATCTTTTCATTTCAATGCAAATATTACAATTCCCTGATTGACATATATTTTTTTCTACAGGTAATACAGCCACCCTGGCTATGAATGGAAATGGAAATACCTAATGCTTCTTTTAAGCTGGTCATTCAGTGAAATTCTGGCTGAATTCTGTAATAGACAGTGAAATATAGCAGATTTTATAATAAAGATATTCCAATGATAGACCTGAACAATAGACAGGGTTACAACAATGAAAACATCCTTCAGAGTAATTTCACTTTCACCTTGTTAACATCACCAAACATGTCATTCAACCAGTGTCTATATTTAGCTTCAGTACATTTTAACTCACTCCTCTACTGACCAGATTCAGCTACAGTTTTGGGTCTGTTTCACTCTTTTATTTACCATTGTTAAATTATCCTGCTAGTTTTCAGGATCAGTGACATTGTGGTCCAGTCAAAGCGTCCCAGTTTCCTATCATTCATCACACAAGTAAGATTTGGTCAGACCTAACCTGCTCCTAATGTCCAGGAGCATGACAGTGTCTGTGTTATGCTCTGATTGGATATGAAGAACAAGAATAATCACCAGGTTTTTCAGATAAATGACATTTCCACAACCTATTGACACTGTCCGATAAGGCCGTCCTATTGGTGGAAGTGTGGATGCATGCGCAAGCCAATTATTTAGCATATATATTTTCCTGAGTAAATATTAAAAAATAAAAAATTTCTCTGTGCTTCCTGTATGTCACGTAATTACTTTGTGCCCCCAAAACATGGACATTTAAATATATATATTTACACTTTAACTAGCATTTAATTTATTTATTCAATATATATATATTTTGCATTTATATTATTGTATATTAAATTAATTCAGGTGGAATTATTATTATTATTATTATTATTATTATTATTATTATTATTATTATTAAGACTGCAAAAATAGATTGATAGATAGATTTTATCTTGGCAATTAAAATATAAATTAATGAAAATAGATGAATAATATTCATTGTTATTAGTTTAAGATTATTATGATGTATAAGATAATTAAGCCTGTTTTATGCATTACCCACACAAGACTTTGTGTAAAAAAAAAAAGAAAAAAGAAAAAAGTGAGCCAATTTCAAGCTTGAAATAAGTTAATATGCTTAAATAAGTAAATATATAATAATTTGCTATATTATATCATATATCATAATAAGAAAAGTTTCTTTTATTTTTTGCAGTGAAATAACTTGACTACTTTTTATTTTTCTTTATATCTCTGTTTACGGTAAAAAAAAAAACTGAGCTGCAGTTTAAAATGTATGATTATATTAATATATTTATAATTAGTGGTATTACATTTATTAACTTGTCATATAAGACAATGTGCCACTCACTATATTATCCTAGAAATCTGGCTGAATGAATTCAGTCCCTCTTTTATGTAGAGTCTGGAACCTTTCACACTGACCTGATCTGAGATCAGCTTCCCCTGATCAAATCCTAACACTTACCCTTTTAAGCCAACCAGCTAAACTGTTCTTGTATCAGTCAAAATCTAACAGCTTTGTGCAATTACACAGCTCCTGGAACGCCTGGGTGGCCTTAGCTTTTGTAATGCCTCCCCTCCCTCGAACACCCTTAAGCCTTCATTTAGCGCTCTAAGTCTACTATGACAGGGCTCTAGGCTACAGTTAATCCTGACAAAAAAGGCTCAACTAGGAAAGATAGCACAATAAAAGCAACTTGCATACTGGGACATTGATGCATTGCTGGAGCAGAACTAGTGAAAGCAGAGTGTATAAAGTCCTGCAATGAGCAGACAGCGGTTTTCATAAAGCCTCTGCCACCTGTGTGTAAAAACAACAAAACCTTTTCTTTTATATGAGACTAGGTTTAGCCGGTTCTTGGAAACCAAAATAAAGCAGTGATACACAGACACATGTGCCTGCATGCTCTCGAAAACATCAATGTCTTCAGACATCAGACGCTTAAGTGATTAGCCAAGCAAAGATGAAACTTTCATTCTCACTGAATATACAGTATATAACAATGTCACAGTGTTGATATTCTTCCAAAATCATCTCTGCCTTAGGATATCACTTTCATTTGAATTGATTTATGTAAGGACTTATGATTTACTGGTATCTGATAAAGTAGTTAAAAGAAATAGAAATGCTGTTATTCTTATATTCAATGTAATGCTAAATAAATATGTCTGTGTGCACTATAGCACTGTAAATACATCAAAACATGTTTGCTTGTTTTTCAAAGCACAAATTTACCAAAAATATTGCTTTTTCACAAAAGCGCTATTAGATCCTCAAATCTGATTGGTCGGAATAGTATATATACTAGCACATTAGTAGTATAGTATATATACTAGCGACTGCAGTGCAAGAAAAAATATTTGCCCTACTTCTAATTTGCATGAAGGAACAGCAGTATGAAAAAGTGAAAATGGTTCAACAATCAACAGTGCTCGTTACAATGAGATGCTCACTCAAGAGCTGAAGTCTAAAATTCAAACATAACACAGAGGACTGCTATCCAAGTGTTGTGTTGTTACATACACGTCCACGCACCGCTGCACATACTGTCGACTCTCCAAAAACTTTATTTTGAAAGTGTTAAGGCATATCCCTATAATCCTGATCTTGCCCCATTGGACTATCACCTGTTTGGTCCCCTGAAAGAAGCCCTAAAAGGATGAAGAGTAATGTCTGATAAAGATGTGAAGACAGCGGTGGCTCGCAGCTCAGAAATTTTTTTTTAAAGCTTGTTGACAGATAGAGAAAGTGTATTCAAGAACAGCTAGATTATAATTTTTTTTGTATTTGTCTATGCTTTGATAAAAGATTTAATAACAATTCTACAGCTGTAATTCTTGACTCGCTCTTGTATATCTAAGAACACCTGTATATCTGATCATTCATTCAGTTACCCAATCATTCATGTTGCAGCAGCACAATGCATACAAACATGCAGATACAGGTTAAAAGCTTTGGTTTATGTTCACACCAGAATGGGGAATAAGTATGATCTCTGTGACTTTAATCATGGCATGGTTGCTGGTGCCAGATAGGATAGTCTGGGTATTTCAGAAACCAATAAGTGCTGATCTCCTGAGATTTTCTCAGACGTTTACACAGAACAGTACAAAACACAGAAAGCATTGAGTGAATGACAGTTGTGTGAGCATAAAGTGTTGTTGATAAAAGAAGTCAGAGGAAAATGGCCAGACTGGAAGGTCTTCAAGATCTGGCAACATGTGCTGTGGTCCGATGATTCACAGTACAAATTGTTTCAGGCTGATAATTGTTTCAAGTTTGTTTCTAGCACAGACCCCAGGAAGCCATGGGCCCAAATTGCTAACAAGGCACTGTACAGGTTGGCGGTGGTTCCATACTTGTGGGAAGTGTGTTCTCAGAGCATAGACAGAGGGTCCACTGGTTTGTCTAACATGTTTCACTGCTTGTTGACCATTTGCAATCCTTCATGATCTTCATGTGTTGTCCAGAAATGGTTCAAGGAGCATTCTGTAGAGTTCTATTGAATGGTTTGACTTGCACATTCGCCTGACATGACCCCAGTTGTTATGGGATGTGGTGGGGAGGTTCTGCACCTAATACCACTAGACTGTGGGTGGATATCCAGACAGCATGGCTCAACATCCTTCCAGACGTCTTCTGTCCACTTGTGGAATCGATGCCATGTCAGGTTGCTGCTCTCCACTGGGCTATAGGGGGTCCTACTAGATACAAGTTCCTGTCCTGCTGATTTTTTGTATGGCATGTCAGTGTAATATAATATTGTAACATTTGCAGTTTACACTGGGACCTGTATGACCTGTATACATGTTCATGTTACAAATCTTAAAGCACACTTTATTGTACTAATATTAATTAATTTATTGGCAACATATAAATACAAATAATAATAAAAACAGCAACAACAACAACAAACGTACACAC
>JAOVVF010000034.1:7694734-7706989 GCA_028565595.1 Duopalatinus emarginatus | reverse complement strand
AGCTGCTACAGGAAGCCAGTGAAGGGTTCTCAGCAAGGGGGTGACATGGCTATACTTGGGGAGGTTGAAAACGAGTCGAGCTGCTACATTCTGGATCAGTTGCAGGGGCCTGATGGCATGCATGGAAAGACCAGCAAAGAGAGAGTTGCAGTAATCCAGTCTTGAGATGACAAGAGACTGGACTAGTACCTGGGCAGCTTCCCTTGAGAGAAATGATCGAATTTCCCGAATGTTGTGAAGAAGAAAACTTGCATGAGCCACGTTAGCAACATGACCAAAGAAGGACAGTTGGTCATCCATAGCAACTCCTAGACTAGGTACCTCTGTAACTTGAGTGATCATGGTATTCTCAAAGGAAATCGAGAGATTATGATTAGATCCAGTTACTCCTGGGATGTAGAGCAGCTCTGTCTTGTTAGGGTTGAGTTTGAGATGGTGGGCAGCCATCCATGAAGCAATGTCTGCTAGACATGCTAAGATCCGAGCTGAGACCTGTGTATCAGAGGGAGGAAAGGAGAGGATGAGTTGGGTGTCATCAGCATAGCAATGGTAGGAGAAGCCATGAGAAGGGTTGACATTTCCCAGAGAGCGGGTGTAGAGAAAGAACAAAAGGGGGCCAGGTACTGAGCCTTGTGGTACGCCAGTGGAGAGTTTGCATGGTGTGGATGTGCAGCCCCTCCATGTTACCGGATAAGAGCGTTTCTCCAGGTAGGACTGGAACCACTTCCATGCAGTGCCAGAGATGCCAAGGTTGGAAAGGATAGAAAGGAAGATACTGTGGTTGACAGTATCAAAGTTTTCATAATGCTCATGTGTTGATAAATGCCACACACCTGTAAATTGCCAAATGATTTCCAACAGATGATTTGCATTTATTTATGCCCACAGAGCTTCATAGAAAGTAAAGATGGGTGAAGAAAGGTGAAAACAGCAAAATGACGACTAAATGGTGAAAGAATGTTTGCTAAACATCATGTGCTAAATTGTCCAGGTAGTGCAAATAAAGCTAGTCAGGCAAAGTATACACATTAATATACACAACCACTACCTATTTTAATAGCACTTTAGCACTTTTCTATTCTTCAAACTGAATAGCTATATTCTAGCTGGCTCATTTCTGGCAGTAATCTAGCCTCTGGTTATTTTTAATTCTAGTTTACCAGCACTCACTTTGGATTGTTAATGACTAAGCACTTTTGTAAGTCCCTCTGGATGAGAGTGCCTGCTAAATGCCATAAATGTAAATGTAAGCATAAAAGGCTACACTGATTTACATTTTTCCCCAGTCAGTATCAGCCAAGATATTTATTACCAGATGCTTGCTTCATTTTTTTCCAAATCCAGGATGCTTCATGCCTCTTGTTCAGCACTGGGCAAACTGTATTTCTATATCCTTATGCATTCATTTTAAACTATTTTCTTGAGTATCTCTTCAGTATCTCAGATAGAAACGCTAATAAAAAAAGCTATAAAATGGAAGAAATGATTGCTGAAAACCCAGTATTACACAACCATTAGACTCAGTAGACGGTGAAGGCCATAGATGTAACTGAAGTGGTGCATTTTATTACATACAGAACTGTTCCGTACAAATGCTATTACTGAGCCAAAGAATATATTCTGAGGTGAGTATGTGTTCATGTTTGGGAATCTATATGCTTCTTTGCCTGTTTAATTTTTTTTTTTTTGTAGCGGAAGATGGGTTGAATTGAATTGATCATGTGTATGGTGTGGATTTTGTGCCAGGTGGGTGCTTTCAGACATTATACACTACATAAAAATACATAATGGCAAAACATAAAGGCTTAGCATTAGTTATGTTTTATTCAAAATTATTTTTTTATTTTTATTAAAAAATTAAGTAGATACACGTTTATATTTTCTATTCTCTGGATTCAATTATCATTACTACCATGACTTATGTATGACTTAGAGGAATAGATGTTTTTAAATAAGTAAATTAATAACTGAACACAGAAGGCAGGAATAACTGGATGTTATTCTATTAAACACAATGAAAAATAGCACTGTGAAGGTTTCCTCAGAAACCTTCTGCTATGGTCTTAACTTTTGAAATTGTGCCACCCAGGGTTATGAAAACTAGTTCAACCCTTTGGTATGTTTCCTAATTGCTGCAGTTGTTTCAAATCTACATCAGACCGTAATTACTCTCAAAGCTTTTGATAAGGCTTTACTTAAAGCAAACAGAACCTTCAAACAGCCTCCCATTAACACGATTAAATTAAAAGGACTACATTGCTAAAGTGCTGTAACCAACTGGCTGGCTCCTAAACTAATGGTTGCCGAGGTTAAGTAAACAAGGCCAAAACAACTGGAAAGCCCCTGCAGCACTCGGTACAGTAGCTGGAGTACGTCCCAGGAGAGTCAGGATTCCAGATCACAGATGTAGACTTTTACACTAATAAACATCAACTGCTCTATTTTTGTCCCATCTGATAATAAAATGAGAAGAAAATTGCTTGTGTGCAGATTTAGTTAAATATTTAGCATGAATTAACATTTTGAAACCACCAACCATCATGGAAATGTGAAATATTTCCACGAACAAGCACACAGTCACCTGAGAGAGTCGGCATTCACATTTCACTGGCGTCTGTGAGGCTAATGTAGCTAACAAGCAAGAGAACCTTGTACTCTAAATATCACACACTCTCCTTATTCAGAGCCTCATACAGACATGCTTAGATAAATTTTGCACAGTATAACACACTAATATTATCTCTAAAATGATTCAAAGCTGAAATCTTTAGCAGTTACAGCACTTACCGTACCATGAAGTTTGGCTTTGCTCCACACCAGTATAAGACTCTGATTATTAAAACAATTCCAATTTATAGTTTGTACATTTGGATATATGTATTGATGTATAAAGATGTCGGGTGAAATCGACTTCTCCTTGTAATCATACGTGCCTTGGCTGATTAACTGCATTTGGGTTCTGGGGAAAAATTGTGTGCAGTTTAGTTTCTGGCTGAACCATTGCTTTAAGTGGAGAAACAGTAGCAAAGCAGATCAGATCCTTTCAGCCTCCAGGAAACCCATTATTCCCCCTAGTTTGACTCATCCTGTCATTTCCCCATCTGTGTGTGAGCTCAAGAGCAAATGATGTATTCTAGCGGTGTGCATCACTGCCTCTCCAACGGTCTATGGCTACTGGGAATTCACGTCCGCTCAGCCAAGCTCAACAACCATACTTGGAGATGGGCCTCAGATGTAAAATTGGGAATTTCCTGGATGGTTTTTGATAAGCCTATATTTACTGATGTGGACCGCTGTCTCATCAGATGGACAAACAAAAGAGGAGCATGGCTTTGCTTTGATGCCTAGTGAAAAAAGCTTGCAGTGTAAATGGGCTCATTTTTGAGAAATGTAAAGATGTGCATCTCTTATAATTCTCTATATGATTTGTATAAACATACCAAAATAGTTTCCTTTCTGTGTTCTGAAAGTACTTTGAAGCTTACAAACTCATTTTGTGTTATGCTGTTTCTTATAAAATAGCACAGCTGACATTAGATCTAGCCTGGAGACGAAGTTTATACTGATGCACTTGCTGTTCTATAATTAAAACAGAGAGATTAGACAATTTGTATAATAATAATAATAATAATAATAATAATAATAATAATAATAATAACAACGATTCACAGGAAAGGTTTCAGCAAACAGAACTTTTGTTTACATGAAAAACTGCCTTTTTGTGTGTAACTAAATTCAAAATAGGGGTAATAACTAAAGTTGACAAGGTAATGACTGTTTATAGCTACTTTAACATCAGTGATAACAGAAACTTAATTGTTGTGAAGATCTTCCACAATAATAAACACAACTAAAAAAAGTATGATGTGTTATTCTTTCCTTAAAATATAATAATGTTATAGGAAAATTACTTTTTGTAAGTATGGTAACAGTACTTAAATACTCAGGTGAAAGTGTGGTGATAGACCTACTGTGCTTGCACACATCTGAACTTGACACACAACAGGGGCAGTGAACACACTTGCCCGAAGCAAAGGGCAGCCCCTATCTAGGGAGCAGTTGGGGGGGTATGTGCCTTGCCCAAGGGCAGTCATGTATTATCAGTACTGGAGATCAAACCGACAACTTTCCAGTCACAAGACTGGTTTCTTAAACTTGAGCCACAGCTGCCCCCAAGGAAATATATTGACCAGCTAGGTTTGTAAGTAAACCTGATGTCTTTGGTCTGAAAGGAAACAACAATGCATAAAATTGCCAGATGAAAATATATTCAGTAGTAGAAGTTTTAAATTCATTTTCCAGTTAAAGCCCATGCTTAAAATTAATATTAGAATTAAAATGAAAAAGCATCATATTAAAATGGTCACAGTTGAATTGGATCCAGAGCTAATTCTGGGAACACTGTCCTTAAGGCAAGAATACATCAGTCACACTATCAGTCACATCTAGGGGCAATTAAGAGTACCACAGCCACCTACCAGCATGATTTTGGGAAGTGGGAAGAAACTGGAGAACCTAGAGGAAACCCATGCGGTAACGGTAACATGAGCTCAAGGTCGAACTGGAAACCCTGACTGATAGCTGAAAAGTGGTAAAGCTATCATACTATCATAACCAACACTACCAAAAATTGGAGATTGAGGTTTGTATCATAATCCTATTTAGTTCTTCATATCCATGAAGGTTAAAATCATCATATGTAGTGAGTGTAACTCCACATAGCTCCTCCAAAATTATAGAAACTCCCTTTACTGCTCTCACTCGCTCATCTAATGATATTGTGGTATATGGTATGCAGTCCGGCCATGTGGGTAAAGGTGATCACATGCAGAATTTCTAAACCAACACCAGACCTTACGGCACCTCATACAGAGTTTATATGATGCCATAAATTGGTTGATGCCTCGGATTTAAAATCAATCTTAACGGTTCTGCATATTACAGGCTTGGCAATATTTGTGTCCTTTGAGGAAAATAAAACTGCAAAAACTCTTAAGAATGTGTTTTTTTAGTATATTCTGTCTTTGATATTATATGACTTTGCTATATTATAAAAAAGCAGTACAAGTTTCAGTTTTATAATTTTTTTTCTTTTTTTTAACTACTGCTTAAACATCAAGATATAAAGCATTAAAGAACCTGCAAATTTTATATGTCTGATTTAATACAGAAAACAATTGAACCTCGCTTGCGGGAACTTTTAGGAATTTGGTGTTAAAGTCACAGCACTAGAACTAGAGATGAGACATCTCTGTTAACCAACAACATCAGATTAAGACTGGCCTGATTCTGATAGCAGAATTATATAAAGCCCGAGTGTTTTTTTTTTCCTTAAGTAAAGGGGGAGAAACTATCACTTCATCTACAGCTATTACACTCCAGCAGGTAGAAAAAAACTGAATAAGCTGTTTTTCCCTCTGCATCAGCACCATTTTGTTTAAAGATCTACAATGAGTTAAAAAGGAGATAAAGCACTTTCTGCTTTGGGTGTGTCGAGTCTGGGGTAGCCTCTGGCTTTGGACAGTTTTAGGTGCCATTTATCAAGTTGTCTAAATAGCTGCATTTAATGCAGTGCTGTAGTGATTAATGCAGGCGTTAATTCTATAGGTGGTCCTTTTCTCACCTTTTTTTTCAATATTTTACATTTACATGCAGTATCTGGGTAGCAGCACATACAAAAACATGCATGCACATGTTACTTCCAGGATTTTTAATGTACGAAATAAACAATTAAAAAAATCTTTACCTTGAAATCAACCAAATCGTGATCTCCTCTGATAAGACAGACCTATGTGCATGACTTTGTTAAACCCTGATGCTGGACTACAGGCAGTTATGACAGGCTTTATCACCCACATGCCTAAATAATGTATTATCAGCTCTCACGGCCTGATAATCTCGACACGACAGCAGAATGAGGGCATTGGGTTTTCTCACCATTTCGCCAGGAGGAGGAGCAGAGGCAACATCATGTCATCACCTCTCTGTTAGCTGCGGGCTGCACCTTAAAAGTAAACGTATTGAGAAGCTCCTGAACCCTCAGCACTGTCTGCAGAGATCCTGCACAGCCCCATTTATTGGTTCTTCTTTTCTGCCTTTCTTTGTGTGGTTTAAATGTCAGGTTTAATGTCTAATAGCATTCTGACTAAACATTTCTGTACCACTTTCATATATAAAGGGTATATACACTCACTGTACACTTTATTAGAAACATTTTACATTCAGTAGCCAAACAACCAATCCTGTGGCATCAGTTCATTAAATCATGCAGATACAGGCAAAGAGGTTACGTTAATGTTAACATCAAACTTCAAAATGGAGGCAAATGTGATTTCAGTGACAGTGACTGGCTGGTTTGAGCATTTTAGAAACTGTTGATCAAATCACCAGTGGTGGACAAAGTGAAAGTATATATAATATGTCAAAATCAGACTCTATTAAAAGTGAAAATATAATTTCAATATAATATCATTTTTAAAAAATGAAAAAATGAAAAGGAACTAAAAGTAAGTTTTAACACTAAAATTGTAAGATTATTAGCAACTACATTGTTTTGCCTGAAAACATTATTCAAGTTCATGTAAAATCATAATGTTCTACCGCTGGCTAGAATTTGACTTGCTGCCAAGACAATTAAATAAGCTACTGGAATCAGTGGTAGTTAAAGCTCTCATTAGCATGAAACATTAGTTAATGTTAGCAACTTACCTCAACACAACTTTTTCAGTTATGTCTTCTAGGAGGACAAAGGCACCTTTTATTACTCCAGCATGTTAAAAACGTTTTACTAAGACCACTAAGACCGTCCTCATACTCTACGCCGGAATTCAGTGGTTTTTCCATATTTTAATGTTAGCTCTAGTGCTACCCGCATAGTGTAGCATGAGAAGGTCATATGCAGATTATTTTATAATTCTTTCTACAAGATGGATCAGATTGAATAATAAACTGAAACCTCCACATGTATTCAGTGAATCACACTCTAATGAACATACACTAGGGTGCAGTGCACACACTTACCCAGAAGCACGGGGCAGCCCCTATCCATGGCTTCTAGGGACCAGTTGGGGTGTTAGGTGCCTTGCTCAAGAGCACTTCAATTGTGTCTTGTCTGTATTGGGGATCGAATTGGTGTCACAAGACCACTTCCCTAACCTCTAGCCATTGCTGCTCCTGTGATCTCAAGTGCAAAAAGTTGTTTAGATCCTAATTACAACACTCACAGCAATAGTTAAGAAATACAGCACAAGCAAGAGTGAGGTTATACAGACTATCACCACAAGAAATGAATATTGTGCTCCAATAGCTGGAATAGATCCTAAAGAAGCCACACTCATTTTATAGCATATCAGCTAGCTGGGGCATAATGAATTCCCATTACTTTCCTTGTGGAACTCGCATCCCTCCTTTCTTTTTATTCTTATCTGACGATCTTTTATATTTGAAAGCAAGAAATTTAGCATTTGCCATGCCAGCTAATGATGTCCACTTGGAAATGGACATTTTGTCACAAACGTTCCAGTGCGGTTACATTATAAGGATTCTTGGAAGTTGCTAGAACTAAATATTGTATAATAGTGCATAATACTGTAAATTATTTACGAGCTGCTTTAAACTATTAAGGACTCTGACATACAGATAATTCACAGCTTTTCTTTTACCTTACAAATGCTGACACTCAACCTGACAGCTTCTACAGTTCAGCAGCTAACCCTCTTGACCTCGCTTTGCATTACAGATGACATGGTATGAGCATGTGGTTAAAGCAGAAAGACAGTGTCATCGAGGTTTTTAGATTTAAACAGTCAGGTTTTGTGCACCGTCTCTCCTCATCTGACATTTCAGCATCCAATAATACTCGAACGGCACAGTCAATTGCAAATTCACTAGTCACAGAATATGGCCGGAAAATATCGTGCAAGAAATTATATACAATTATGCATTGCCAAAAGACATTTTCATCTGTAAAATCGTTCTGTTTCCCTGTCATAAAGACTATTTCCAAAACCACCCACGTATTTTTATTCCACTGAACAAGTGAGCAAGCACGCCCAGAAAGTCTCTATTCCTGAGCATCTGTCTCGTTCTCTCTCCACCAAGGAACAATCAGAAATCCCTCTTGCGTTTAAAGGAAACTGGTGTGAAAATTAAACAGGATGTGAAAATCTATAAACCTTAATCTCTCACTTGATTTCTTGTTAGCCATATTAACTCAATTGACAGACGCTGTCATCACGTTTGTTAGCCATGTAACCGATACATTGGATTTATGCTGACAGTATTGTCTCATTTAGTGCCATCCACACACGTTTTTCATCATATTTTAACACTTCATTTGAAACAACTGTGTAGTGACAAGTCTCCATTTAGCATCCAGTTCTGCTAATATAGCTTAACCAAAAGTGTGAATCAGATACAATCAGATACAATCAGATACAATCAGATGTCTGGGAAGCAGCCTCCTTAGCCACCTTACTCACAAGGGAAATGTTCAGTGTTTAAGTGAACTGGTAGACAACGGATGATGGATCCTATGCCACATAAATAAAGGAAAATGTCTGGACATGTACGGGTCTGCCAAGTAACCCTATCCCTGTGAAATCCTGCGTAGCCTTTGTTCTGTTTGATGACATGAACATTGGTGGTTTATATTATATTGAATCATATAATGATGAGAATGATTAATTCTTCATTCATTCATTGTCAATAACCATTTCACCCTGGTCAGAATGTATCCCTGAAAAACTGCTGCAAAGCAGCAGAACACTCTCATGGTTCACTATTAATATTACTGTATTGTAATGCAGGGCAGTTTGACTACAGCATGTAATGTATTAAACAATAGAGATTAAATAAATAAGACGAGATAAGCTGACTGAGGAGGAGTTAAATATAAGGTGGGAATAAAAGTCAAGAATGCAAGACTGTCGTGTCAGAACTCAGCAGGTACTACTGCATGCATATCCTGACACTTGAAGTAAAACAATCCACTTAATGTGATGAAAGGACATGTTACAACATCAGGATCTGTGTGCATGTTGAATCTCTGTACACATTAACCTCTATGGACTATTGGTTCTCTCAGGCGCAGCCAAACTCACTCATTCATTTATTTTCCTTCTGTTTTTTTTTTTTTTTTCTGGTGGGGGTTAAAGTGGCAAGGAAGGTTGGCTCAGACTTTTCTACCCCCAGCCGCAGATTCTTCCTCCTATGGGGGGGGATCCCTCATACATTCCCAAGCAAGATACAATCTCACCATCAGTTCCTGTTCTGGGGTCTCCACACAGTGGGACGTGCTTAACCCAAGTGAGACTACCATGGAGAAACTTGTGCAGTGCTCAAACCATCTCAACTGGTTTCTCTTAATTTGGAGTTCCAGCACGTAGCTTCTATCACAGAGAGTAAAACCAGCAATTTTCTTTAACTGTATTTATAACTATAATCTTTTGGTTGCTACGCACAATGCACACAGTCACAACTGACCAGTAAATGAATGACTTCATTCACAAACTTAGTAAATAAGATCCCAAGATACAAAACTCCTCCAGCAGGGGCATGGTGTCTTTAAATGTTTTAGGTGAATTGAGGATCCCACTCTTCTCCCAGAGATAATCATGACCTCATGCTGACTTTCTTCATAGCCACTTAACACTGAGCAGCAAAACATTCAAGTGTGTGTCAGTGGTCCACTTCAGATGGTGCCAAGAGATCAAAATCTTCAAAAACTGGGATGTTACCTCCAGCTCCCAATACTGGACACCTTCTGCCTTCAGCCAAAAACTGAATAACATTGAAAGTGACTGATCATCCTAGACATTTTGGTTCAGCACATTAGTTTTGCACACCAGGTCTAGACATAGTGTATAATTATACATTAAAGACTATAATCTTGATGTATTATGAGCAACATTAGCCTTGTCACATTAGTAAAAAAAAAAAAATAACGAAAAAATAAAGAAGTAATACTCCAAAGCTGATCAGCTTTATTTGTGGTGAGGTGAAAGGACTTGTTTGAGAGAGTTGTATTAAAGCTCCAAATCACATTTGTTAGACAGAGTACATAGATATTTTTGCCTTGGATTTGAAATAAGAGTCAGGATAAACCTCTAAAGTCTGGTTATATTTAATAACAGTTGGCATTTTGGCAAGAATTGTTTAAAAGAGATTTAGTATCCAGCAATTTGTCAGCAATAATTGTATTATTTAAATAACCATATATATTATCTTGCATGACATCAGAGCTTTTTCCTACAAAACCTTTTTCTCCATATGGCATGCTAAAACCTAGCTGCTTATACAATGTACCACAAAACCAGAGACCTGGCCAACAGGTCTGAACTAAATATGTAACATGTAATATGTATATGTTTTACATTTTGGTGTCTGTTACCATGACGGCCTTATTTCTGACACATAGGTTCTTATGTGAAACGTCTGCTTCATGCGGCACTCGCTCTGACAGATGATATTTCACACATGAACCCACACTCATGGCAGACGACTGATTAATGAGCTGTAGCCCATTAGTGAATCGCTCTGTGATCTGTCCCGGCTTTGTTTCTCAACAGACATATTGTTGGTACAGAAACTTTGTCAGAATCAAGCTAATGCTCTTGGTTGCATGCCAGACGTGTAAGACCCCCTTTGCTTTCCCCTGCCTTTATGCGGATTTAACGAGTGGGCCTAGAGTGACCTGGGGAAACAGCTTAATTGCCCTCTATGGACACTATTCCAACAGTGGAGGGGTGGGTGGTCTGACTTTGACTCTAATACATTGCAGGGCTGTGTATCGAGTGCATCCCATAAATGGGTAAAAAGAACAACAAACATTGTAGAAAGGATTAGTGATGGTAAAAACATATTGCAATTGATGTATTTATAGGTTGGGTTTGATGGATTCTATAAGATACTGAATTACATCTAAATGAATAGAAAATATATGGATGACTTGTATATGCAATTTGAAATTTAAACACAGAAATGCTTTCAGAGATTCTTTGGTCAAGTATTTTTGATGTTAAATCTCTTTATAAAAAATCTTAAAATCTTATTCAGAAATTAAGTGTTCAGGTAGACTCCAGCACCTGTCACAATTCTGCAGTAGGATACGCGGATTAGATAATAAGTCAGTGGGTAAATGCATGTTTACAACATTATATTTTTAAAACTGCATTCCAAACACAAAAATGTAAGAATACTTTGCCTATGAACCTAACCTTGTCATGCCACAGTATAGTATATCTGTTAAACAGACTGTTGTATACAGCCGAGTATGGTTTATCAAGCAGTGGCATGTTTTAATTATGATTAATCACAGTACATTTTACTAAAGTACCAAGTTTTAGACCATAGACACAAAAGAGACGACAGGTCTCTCTCTCTTTTGGAACTATGTATATTCCCATGTCTATTATATACATGGTAATGACCATCCTCTGGAGTTAGCACAATGCTAAGTCAAAAAGACTCAAAAAAGTTTACAGCCAGTCAAAGTCCCACTGTTTTATATGTACAATGGCGCCATTTCTCAGGCCTGTATAAAGCCAAAGCCACCTATACTGTACATACAGAAAGTGTTATTTGTCTCAGCTGCAATTGATCAGTCTCTGTGTTTAAAACCTGACCTGAGATTTTATTGCCTGCACCTCTGAACGGGTCGACTGCAGTTCATCTGAGAAGCACTTGAGCTGGTGATCTGCTAATCTGTTGATATGCTTTATATTTATGAAGAAATCATAAGTTCTTTTTATACAAAACTGCTGAAGTTATTTAAGATGCTGTTGATGATGAAATAATGTTTAATGAACTGTTTTCAGAGACTTCCTGGAGTAAGTTGTACTATTTCTACTAAGTGTTAATAAGTATTTAAAGTCAGATTATTTGTAATTGTTATTTTTCAGGAATAAACGTTTACCACTGTAAGGTCTACATAAAACAGGACTACATAAAATCTGGATTATTTGATTACAAACATACATGAATAAATTATGTTATGTATGATTTAGAAAGCATAGAAGCTAAAAGATAAGTATAGTTTTTTTGTTTATATAATAACAAAAATGCATTTTGCATTACATGTATGAGTTATAGATTCATTTTATAAATGAATCTTTGTCTATAAACTGCATATTGGCCATTACTATGAAAATTATTACAACAAAAGGTTCTTTAAAAAAGTATTGAATAAATTTCTGTAATTTTTTATGGAATGGAAATCTGGGGGGAACTGCTGGACAAAAGCAGTTTCTCTGCAAG
>JAOVVF010000034.1:7666678-7678732 GCA_028565595.1 Duopalatinus emarginatus | reverse complement strand
TATAATAAAGAAATCAATTGTACACAATTTCTCTTACAACAAGTGAACACAAAGAACCCCAAAACAGTGGCTTTTTATACAGAGGGAAGATTTTTCCTTAGATCTTTCCTTTTCCTTAGAGGAAAGAGTTCAAATCATTACCAATATTAATGCCACTGATGACACATTTCTCTTCTCATGGGAGTGATCTCTTCTAGGATGTTTCTGCCCCATCCACAGACAAAAGAACACATTAAATGATTTGTTGTGGATGGAGATATACAAAATATGTGGACAACAGACCATCTAAACTGTATAATGTTTCTTGTAGGAGATTTAGACCTGTTCCTACATGACAGTGCCTCTGTGCACAAAGCAAAGACATGATTAGCCAAAGTCAGAGTGGAGAACTCCAGTGTCTTGAACTAAGCTTTGACCTAAACTCCACTGAACACCTATGGAATGAACTGGAACATGAACTGCACTCCAGGCCTCTTTATCCAACATTAATGCCTTATCTATTTGATGCACTTGTATCTGTAAGGATAACTCCTTAGAATTATGTGCTAAAATCTAGTGGAATGCAGATATTATATTTGACCCAAAATTTGGCACATAGCCTTAGATTAACTGGGCTAAAAACTTAATTAAACTATAATTTAAAAAATATGGTTTACAAATATTATGCCTTTGGGAGTTAAAGGCACATATATATGCAGATATAGTTATTTACAATACCAAAAAGAAATATAAAATGCTAACAAAAGGGTAACAAAAAGTTGCATCCAGGTACAAAACAACAACAACAAACAAAAAGCAAAGGCCAGGAAACAATGTGACTATATACAAGTGCTGATTAACGTGAGATGAGACACAGGTGCAATGGATCAGGGGACCATTGATTAGGTCATGTGATGTCATGGGCTGCTGGGTAATGTAGTTCCATGTCTATAGTATTTTTTTTTATTTTTTATTTTAGTATAAAAGCACAAACCTTTTTATTTTATTTCCTTCTTGTTAAAATAAACCTTATAGTGTAGAGCATTAAATACTTTTTGGTGCAAATTACTCCTGCTGTTTATTACTTCTGTGGCTGTGTGGTTGTTATGACCGGGATGGTAATACTTGTACTTGGTGAATTTTAAGTAGAGCTTCAAATTTTTCACTTGAGTTAAAGTAGAAAAATAAAATCTCTGAAATTTGCTTGAAGTATAAATGTAAACGTACATAGGATTCGCCAAAAGCAAAAGACATCTGCCTCAAATCTCTTTCTCTTATCTGCTTTAACCCACCAGTCAGGCATATGGGGGCTGGAGACAATCCCAGCATCATTGGCAAAGGCAGTGTACAGGACAGGTCGCCAATCCATCGCATGGCTGGAACATATCTGCAATTTAGAGTGACCGATTAACCTATGCATGTCTTTGGACTGTGGGAGGAAACCAGAGTACCTGCAAGCACAGGGCGACCATGCAAATTCCCCACAGAACAGCCTGGACCGGGAATCGAACCCAGATTTTGGGCTGTAAGGAGACAGTCCTAACCACTATAACCACCGTGTCGCCCTTGTTCAAATCAGGATCACTTTATTTTTTCCAAGCATGTCCCATATAAGAGGAATTTATCTTGGTGAGTGCACACATGTATGACATGTAACATACTGAAGAGGCCAGACTATAAATAAAAAAAATGAATAAAATATAAAAAATATTGCATAAATATCACAAAAAACAATACACTCACATACCTTTCTGACATGTTTCTTAAATTAATGTCATTTACTAATGTTGGGAAGCATTAAGTAAAGCTAACTAAAAACAGCTGTATTCCCAACCTATCTAATGTTAGCATAACAATAACTCGGACAACCCAGACTAGCTGAATGCTAATAACTATCTATAAACAAACGACATTGCTAAATGTAAACTGTATGTAGTGGATTACAGTGTTTAATGTTAGATCTTGCTGTCCCATTGTTACGTTTGTGAAGTTTTGATTTACTCTGTGCAGCGGATTGATGTGAAAATGGCACCTTATGAATATGTATATATATTTGCCCTTTGCCTGGTGGCTTTGCCTGGTGGCTTTGCCTGGTATTCATAGTGCCAGTCCAAAACTGTACAAAGAAAACATTTTTCCTAATGAACTACTGTTGTGGGAAGAGGAAAACTGTGTACATGTTATTTTGGGCTGAGTCATGCTGAATTTGAACATTACCATTCTTCACCATCATGTCATCGTTATTCCACCGAACAGCTTCCTTTGGTGTGCAACGTCTGCATTCTGGACAAAACCACTTCTCCCCAGACTTCACACGCATATGTGTTTAAGACTAAATCAGCCTTCAGTTCAACACAGATGAAAAGGATAGGACACAAAGATAATTATCACAGCATTCTGTGAAAAAAAAAGCAACAGTGTGTTTTTGCAAGGATGCATGGAGATAAGCATGCAGCTTTTGCAAATGCACAGGTAAATAAAGAACTGCTGGTGCTAGTCGACAGTGATCTTTGTATTGATTACAACACTCATGTTTTGGCAAACCTGTCCAGCACAGGATTTGGGAATGCTGATGCCTGCAAAGCTAATTGAGCTAGTTTCGGTGGTTTTGATAATTGTTCACAGTCTTTTGCTTAGAGTCCATTGGGAAACTAGTGTGTGCGCTTTGTCAGCAGCAGATTGGTGTGTGTATTTAGCAGCCATGGATTTGGCGATCTCGTCCTCAGGGGCCAAGTGCTCACAGAGTGCTTCACGCTATCATGCTTTGCCATCAGCACTGCAATTCTGAAAAGTAGAAAGGGCAAGGCAAGACACAATCCCATTCCCTCCCACACACACGAGTTTATCACCATAGCTACAAAAGCCCTAATAGTGTAAATTTCAACTGGGAGGACGCCATCAGGTTTATCTGCTTTTGGCTGGAGCGTGTGTGTTGATTGGTCTGGCGATTCTGTTCTGGTCCTATAATGGTCCTATGTCTCTAATATATACTGCTTCATGCCTGCTTAAACCTCAGCGTCACATTATGCCTATGCTCATGTCATTGGTTGCATCATGTAACTTGATGATGGTGTTTGTAGCAGTGGTTCCTGGTGTGCAGTTTGTCCACAGCATGCCATTTTTTAAATAAATGGATCTGTGGCTAAGTAATGGACCTCACATGTATAGTTCGTGAAGCACTTTACCTCCTGGCAATTTTCTAACACACTTCCCTGTTATTTGTATAACACGCACTTTTGCACACGTCCCCAAAAGATCTTCACAGACTACGTTTGATGACTGGTACTGGAGAAGTGTTGCTGCAACCGTTTGATTAATCTGTATACAAATCAAATGAGCCAAGGTCATTTTGGCACATACACCAACTCACACCCACACATACACACACAACCTGGGTGGTGCTCTCGAACTATTCTATATTGGCCACCTGAGTTGAGCGTTTTGCCCGAGAACCAACAGCTCGAGATGGAATTTGAGATTGCCGTCAGGACTTGAACTCTCTCGCAGCTCTAGATGACGACAATCAGTCAGCAACATGCAGCTATTCAATAAAGATGTTATCGACTGGCAGCGGCATCCGCACATCTCTTTCAGCAGCATTCACCACGGCGAGATCAATGAACCAAATATCTCGGGCCTTTCAAGCCTCCTCACTTTTTCTTCTCTTTCTTTTTGCACACAAGGGGGAAGAGCTGAGTGAACAAAGGGACTTGAGACTTCCTGATGTCACAGTGGAGGAAAAACTAGTCTGACTTGGTTGTGATGGCAGCTGCTGAGCATCTGAAACAGCTGCTGAGCTAGTCAAACACTCGCGAAAGGTCACTGAGAAGTCAGTACGAAGGATGAGGAGGAAGCTCACCTGAGCTCATGTGACTGACTGGTTGAGTTGGCTATCATGGAAAACATCTACTGTATTTGTATGTAAATAAAGCAAACTTCCTTCTCGCTGACATGTTTGCTGACACCAACTGGTTTTGACATTGTCTATGCCTATAAATTAATTCTTACTCTGATTACTACTGCCTGTGTACCGTTTCTAAACTGCCATGTGTGTTGTAATTTTATCCATGAACTTTTAACCTTGTGAGCAATCAACCATTCTGGTACTGATATGGAGTAAATGCTGATTCTAGTAAAAGATCATTGTCTTATTATATCATATTCTATATTACATTACATGCCAACCACTTACAGGTGAAGGGAATAACATGGATTATCTTATTACAGTGGCACCTGTTGAGGGGTGGAATATATAAGACAGCAAGTAAACAGTCAGTTCTCGAAGTTGATGTATTGGCAGTAAAATTGGGAAGTTTAATAATCTGAGCAACACTGACAAGGGCCAAATTGTAATGACTTGAAGACGCAGGATGTAGTGGTTAATACCTACTAAAAGAGGTGCAAGGAAAGTACATAGGTGCCTCATGTGCTTTAGGGGCAAAGGCTATCCTGTCTGGTCCGATTCCACAGTAAATCCACGGAAGGATCTATTGCTAACATCTTGGTGCCACAAAAGACTTTCAGAGGTCTTCTGGAGTCCATGATCTGTGTATGTTATGCACAGGGCTTGAGCTTAGGTATTTAGATCACTAGTCACTTGCTAGTCATGTAGTGACTAGTGTACTGTATAGGCCTACTGTCACAAGGCAGAGGCAACTGTAAACATCTTAAAATTATTTTCCAGTGAATTCACATTAAATACAAACAAATCTACCGTTTTAGTAATTAGTCTTTATTCTGTGTGTGACATATTCATTCATTAAAAAACATTTACATTCATTCATTCAGATGACAGATGACTCAGATGACAGCTTACTATCTTATTATCTTATCATCAAAACAGACGCCTTTTGGTAGAATAGTGTTTATCCCTACAGTAAAGATCCGCAGGAAAACCACAAGTAGCACTGAAACTATTTTGATGACACAAAGTGGTCCAACACCTTACTATGCAAAGAAAAACAAAAACAGTGTTAGAAACAGACAGTAATCCATTACAATATTTGATTTATTTCTTAATCTTCATTTACTGCTTTATTCTAGTCAGAGTTGCAGTGGACCCAGAATACACCCAGAATACGCCAGCCTATCACAATAGTAATTAAATGGAAACATAACATAATGCTACTACACACCTCAATGGCATGTCAACAGGGTAATTGTGAAACTTCAGTTATTTTATCAGACTTTGCTCTTAGTCATTTGTGGTTTAAGTATTTTAGTGTGTGTGTGTGTGTGGGTGTATGTGGGCACGACTTTTTGTATCTTGGTGGGGACCAAAACTGCTAACATATTGAAGTTGTGGTGACATTTAGCTGGTCTTGATGAAGAAAGTTGTTTAGGCATAGTATTAATTAGCTGTATTACATTTATAGCAATGGAAGATTCAAAAGAAATGTGTTCGGTCTATGTAAAATATAAGGACACTTACCAGAAACTCCACATACACTGTTCGAAAAAATTTACACACTTGGACAAAAGGCATGCCCTGACTTTTTAAAAGGTTTTTATTATAACCAACATCAGTTGGTTACTGATGTTAAGGTTAGGGGTACAATGTCTAAAGTCCTGCCGTAGATAGTAAAACCAACATGTGTATGTGTGTGGTTACATCCAAGTGGGGACTAAATGTGGGGACATTTTGTGCAAAAAAAGAAAAAACAAAACACAAACAAATAAACCCTAAATGAGCCAAAAGGTTTCCATTTTAGATAAAGTTTAGATTCAAGTGTACATATAACATTAATAAACTGCCATTTGAAAAGTTAATGGAATGACCTTACAAGCACAGTAATAAGTAGTTAAACAAATCTCTGTATGCGGCCATGTTTTTTTATCCTGGTGGGGACAAAATAAAAATAATAATAATAATTAAAAACAGGAATATATGATCATTTTAGACCTTGTTGTGACATTTGGCTGGTCCCCATGAAGAAAACAATAAGAATGATGGCATAAGAATGAGGTCAGACAAAGCGCACACTCTGCAATTATATGTGTGTGTGTGTACAATGTGTGTGTGTGTGTGTGTGTGTGTGTGTGTGTGTGTGTGTGTGTGTGTGTGTGTGTACATCTTCATGGGGACCAAATGTGGGGACTCTTAATGAGCCAGTAGGTTTCTGAATTTGGAATAAGTTAGGATGTGTGTCTAGACATAGCATTAATAAACAACATTATGGAAAGTCAATAAGTCAATGGAAGGCCCTTACAAGGAGAGAAATATAATTATAACAAACATGTCTGTCTGTGTGGGCATGTTTAATATCTTAGTGGGGACCAAAAGTTTCTAAAATGATAAAAAAAATATATATTCATTTTTATTTGTATGTGTGAGTTTTTCAAAAAAACAAAAGATATTGCCTTTTTATTACTGACGTTAAGGTTAAGGGTCGATTTAGGCATAGCAAAAACTAGGTGCTAATGCTAATGAAAAGTCCTCTCAAGAATATGGAGATATGTGTCTGTCTGTGTGTGTGTGTGTGTGTGTGTGTGTGTGTGTCAGTTGCTGCAAACCTGTTGAGAACTCATGCGTTAAGCTGGAACGCTGCGTTTAGTCACGCCAGGTTTATCCAAGATGCACCCACATGCACTTTTGCTGTTTCCTTCAAACACAAAACACTTCATTTCTATTGAATTCATTTTACACAGAAATCAACTCATTTTAATTCGGATAAATGTTCACTTTCTGTATTTGAGTAATAGTGTTAAAAGGCATGTTGGCACTTGTTTAGCTTTCTGTTTGTTGGGGTTTAGGACACGATCACCTTGCATTAAGAGGGCATTTATTAGCAGGATAAACATTGATTATTCTCTAAGTTGATTTAATCTCTATAGTTATTCTAATGTATTTTACTGGTATTGGCAGTTTAAACCATTTCATGTTTTCTAAATCGACTAGTCAACTGCTCATACTCACAGTCACACATTATTCAGGTAATTGTGGTTAAAAGAATGATATGTGCTGTAGATATTGGTGTAAAGTTCTGCCTTCCTTCGCATCATCCAGAAATGAAATTGATTAAAGAATTAAACAATGTGACAAGACAGTAGATGGCCTGTCACTCTTCCCACTAACTTGACCCCCCCTCCTCACTCTTACTTAGAAAACACAGGCACACACCTGCCACTTGGGCTCATGTAGGTGAGTTGGAAGAGCCCTGCTTTTCCACTAATCACACTGCTAGTATACGGTTTGTACATTGTATTGTATTGTCACATGCTGTATATGTTTTGTCTGACTTTGTATGCTTTAGATGTTTTAGGTTTTATATGTTTAGAAAACAGCATTTAGTGGTAATGTTTTATGTGGGACAGAAAGTGCAAATGTGGGTATGAGTGATAAACAGCATGGTCTACTGCGTGCAATTTCATAACTATTCGCATAATTTATTGTGTAAGAAAATGAAATACGGGTTTATACTTTTTTTTATATAAGACCAGGTTTTTTTATGATACAGTATTAAAACAAATACAACTACATCATACTTAACTGCCTGAAACATACTTATTTTGTGCACGATTAAATTAAAATGTCCTAGATAGTAAGGTATTAAACATAGCAAGATATTAAAGATACTAAACACAAGTGTCGCAAGTATTAGTATCCAGGAATACTACAAGCATTATTCACAAAGCAGTCTATCCAGGCACCTGATAACACACTCTAATGGGTCAGAATTAAACTTGTGTTACTGCTGCCACTTGGGATACAAATGCATTTTATCGGACTTGTGCAGGTTTGTGGATGTACAATCTTCAAACTTTCATACAAAAAGACATGTCACCTAAATTCTATGTAGGCATAACTGATATAGCATTTTTGTCCTGGACTGAATACAGGAAGCTAAGAGAAGTATATAGATTTTTGTGTTGTAAGCCAGGTGGTTATTTCTACCACTAAAATATTTAAATAAAAAGTCTAACTAAAATCTGTATTTTGAGGAAAAATTTATTTTAATGAAAAAAAAAAAATTTTTTATTAAATGCTTTTTGATAATAGGTTTGTGTGGCTTTTCATTTAAAGTAACATGGGATTTAACAAACAGTTCAGATTTGACTTTCTTTCTACATTGGAAGGGGTCTCATTAGAATAATACCAACCCAATAGCTCAATCTATGAATTCAGGCATACCTACACAAAGGAGCACCACTGAAGCTGCTAGTGTTATGTCAGAGCGAAGAGCTAAGCTCAAGAACTGCTATGTTGTTGGCTGTTCAGAACAGCACAAATTACTTTAACTGAACTTCCCAGACTCAAAGGACAGAATATTTTAGTGGATTAATTTTACTTTTGATGGTAATGTTCCAGCTACACTCTGAAAAAAAAAAAAAACTTTTTATATGCTCTAAAACTTGTCATGCCTAGCTGCTTTTACAACCTGGGTCGGAACAACACAGGCTATAGCAGAAAAAAAAGACAATTACTTATAACATATGTATACTTTTCATGTAAGTACGTAATTCATTGCATGACAAACTAAACACGCGATTTTAGACTAACCATCAAAATTCACAGTAATTGGAGACAATCTTTTAGGTAAATCTTATAAGTTAATCAGAAACCCTTGACATCGTTGACTCATTAAAATTGGTTAAAATCTTTTGAAAATAATACAGGTCTTTAGGTGTCCAAAATGGCTAACATGTTGGACATCACAGTTGACCTGACTCCCAACAGCCACATCATCTACATAATAAGGCTATGGGCACACTGTGATGCAGAGAGGGTTGAGGTGAGCAGAAACTTATCATTTAAAGCAACAGCCACTGAAACTGAGCATTTGGAAAGAGTTGTTATAGACAGGGTAAAAAGACATCTGTAGTATTTGATCCATGTGATATTTTAAGCAAATAATGTCACAGACTTTCCATTAAGACCCCAGGAAATTGGATTAACATGTGGGAAACGGGGTATTATGTCATCAAGTGCATTAGCTAGCTACATCAGTTACCTTGAATTGTGTTTGGGGTGCAGTACAGAAGGAGTTTTATTCCATTCAGGTAGGTTTTCCTGCACACCTGTGTTGTGTTTAGGCTTTGCATCAGAATTCTAACAAAATACAGGGGAAAGCTAATCTTCTGCATTACCTAGAGTAATCTGAAGATATTTTAGCCTCATGCACATGTATGCTTTAATGTTTGAGATTATGTCTTATTTAAATCCCAAATACAAAGAGAGTTTAGTAAGATGTCCTCATTGGTGTAGAAGTGGGGAAAGAAAAGCATGTGTGTATGAATTCACAGGACGAGAGGTGGGGGTGGAGAAATGGCCGTGTGGTTTTACGCTCTGTCTGTTGTGTATCACACGGCGCCTGCGGTCTGCTCAACTCCGTCTGATACGCTGCGTCCATACATCCGGGAATGACACTGTCTGTTACATTTAATCATGTCTGAATTGGCTATGATTAAATATGTGCAAATTCGAAAGGTGTGGGGAACAATCAACAATGATATGAACAGCATGCATGCTGAAATACCCCACAATTAACCTGCCTGGTCGATGACACATCGTCCTTGTTGAGATCCTGCCAGCATGTTCTATAGCTGATCGTTAATCATTACTGGGTGTAAAAATGACAGGTCTCTTTCAGACTGACACACACTAAACCTGTTTGCTACAAAGCTGGTATTAAGGAGATCAACGCTTTCACACTGGCTGCAGCTTTTGAAGAAAGTATAAACCTGCTCTTTAAATCCACTGATGAAATCCTAACTGGTGTGGAATTTGTGTAGACTTGAACTGAATTGAATTAAAACATAAGGGAGTTTCAAGGTTGGAGTATGACATTAAAAAATAATAATAATAAAAAAAACAATAATGATTAAATCATTAAGTCAAAACAGGCATGGGAGACTATTTAAAAAGATTTCTGGTGCAGATTGTAATTTAAAAAAGTTAAACATTATAATAAAATGTGGTTTGAACCACTGTGCACAGATACTGTGTGTAGCCAGAACTTATTTACATAAAAAGGAAATATGCTAAATAAATTCACCACATGATCAGTACTGGACGACTGATAAATGTGGCATGTTCAGGAATTTTGGGTGGAAGCCACAACGGCATTTGTAATTCTTCTTTTCATTATTTCAGGCAGGAAAACCAAATCATCAAGCTTGCTTGCCACACTAATCAATTTAATAGTTGTATGAAGTAAAATAGCTTTCTTACAGTTCCAGGGAACATGATGAAATAATGTGTGTGTGTGTGAATGACTGAAAGCTTTTCATATTGCTAACAAAACAACACTCTAAGTGTATTTTTTTAAAGTTAATTAAAATAATATTTGTGTTAAAAATACATCTTATGACTCTTGGCGACGATCGTAATTTTAACCTGACCGTACACAAAATCCATTTTCATCACTTCGTCATTCTGGGTATTGTATGAAACTAGAAACTGCTCTTTCCATGATACCAAACACAACATAGCTCAGCCCAATACCATAGTAGCAGTCACAGTGTTATTGACACTTACATTATATTTTTTGAATGCTCACCTATCCTACATAAGATTATGCATATTCAACTGATAGTTGGATAAATATTCTTAAATTATTTTGGGTATGTCTGTCTAGGCGAACCACACCTCCCAGAACCCTAGGGCTTATGTAGTCAGTCCTGTTTCTCCAAATAGCAGCTTGTAGCCAATTAAATGTGATTGCAATGATGTCTTTGTTGACTTTTCATCAAAAGTACTAGGCACGGTGTTATTTGACATTTACTTTAAGTCTATCACATAAAACAGCCACGACTAAACAGGTTCCTCCTTACATCTCCACTGATGGGTGATCAGAGTATCTGAAAATTAAAACATTGTAAATCTACACTACAACAGTCTATGAAGTATCTACATAGTGCATATCATAGTACATGTATGAGCCTGAAAGTATGAAGTTTGACAGTGAGCACATGCCTTTACGTTGCTTTTCACTAGATTTTTGACATTTCTTTGTATCATAACACACACAATAGCAGTACATTCTGATAAATTATTAGGGAGTAAAATTTAATAAGGTTTTATTAGAAGCCATTTATTACTTAAATTGCTAACAATTTTGTAGGAGCACAAACTACCATTTTTCTAGAATTAGATGTTTTTTTCATCTTTTAATTTGTTAAGGTTCAAAAATCATACCTAACATAATACAAATTCATTGTGTATTAATAATATACAACAAATACATGAACATGAAGCACTGCAATGAAAATAGACATACATAGAATAGAAGAAAAATGATAAGCCAGGTCAAGATACTGACCATAAATTGAAGTCAGTCAGTATATGTTTTGAAAATATATTTTTTAATGGTATGATACTTCTAAGCAGAAGAGCATACATACACTCTTAAAAAGTTACATGCATAAAAATGCATGGAAAACCATAACAATCCATGCAAACCACATATCTTATAATATCATATCTATGTTATAATGTAACAACACTGCTTGCTCACTTGTTCATCACCAAACATATTTCGATAGGTGTTTCAGCTTCTGCCTACTGCTTCTAAAAATACAGCAAATACCACAATGATGATATTCACACCTAATTGTAAAATATACAATTGAATTTAATTTTATACATTATGGGTGTTTTTTATACATCACACTATCTTATAAAACTGCTGTATACAGTGTTTTAAATCATACTCTGCATTCTTTGGAGCTCAGCAGGTATTTACACAGTGACTCCAAAGCAGTGTAATCTGCCTCAGTCACAACCCATTGTACTGTTTCTTATTTAGAGGTCATTATTTACCTGGGCTTTCTTTGCCATGTGATGGCATGTCCCTGTTCAGTCAGAGCTGTTTACTCTGGGGTCACTTTACACCTCCCATTAGCCATCGGCTACCACAGTTGTCAGAACAAAAACACAGTTGACCTTTGAGAGCCAGAAGAATAGAGCTTAAAGACTGACTTCCTCCTGTGCGAGTTAACAAACGCACAAACTGAGCCTGAAGTCTCTTTTGATGTCATATTATGATATATGAACTGTTGGTAGTCCTGTGCATTTTGACTAATGGTTAAAGTGTTTAGGCTAAATGCAATTTTTCAATAATGTGACATATTACA
>JAOVVF010000034.1:7636697-7647606 GCA_028565595.1 Duopalatinus emarginatus | reverse complement strand
ATAGATAGATAGATAGATAGATAGATAGATAGATAGATAGATAGATAGATAGATAGATAGATAGATAGATAGATCTACACAATAGGCATGCGAGAATCAGAACTAGACCTTGGAGCAATGAAAGAAGGTGGCCTGGTCTTAGAAATCACATCATGTGGACAGCTGGGTGTGTGTGCATTACATACCTGGGGAAAAGATGAGGTGAGGATGCACTCTGGCAAAAATCGAACCCTGGACCCTCCGCCACAATGTCCCGGCGTCCGGCACTGTTGCTTACAAAAATTGTTCAGGAATGTTGGAGGAACATGTTAGGTCGAGGTTTTGACCTTTAAATTCCTCAGATCTTAGTCTGATCGAACATGTCTGGGATCAATAAAGACAAGACTTAAAAGATCTGTTGCTAATTTCTTGATGCCAAATACCACAGCACACCAGGGTCTTAGGGAGTCCATGTCTTGTCTGGTCAAAGCTGTTACGGCAGCACAGGAGGGAACCCCAGAATATTAGCCAGGTGGTTTTAATGTTGTGGCTGATTGTGTATGGCATTGATGGTGACAAAAAATGTGCTCTTTCCAGTATGTCAGATGTGTGTTTTTAACTTTATCATGCATAGATGATTTTTTTTTTTCTAAAATAAAAGTGTACATCTAAAATCTAACTAACAATGAAAATCCCAAACATGCAGTTGCTCCTTGGAAATAGACAGAGTGACATCCCCAGTGTTAATGAACCACTCTGTGTTCATATGGGTTCATTAAAGTTGTGCAATCATGTGCAATTATTCAGTAAGGCCTTTTGTTTGGGAAGAACTACTGCAAAATCATACAGGCCTGTTGTTTTAAAAAATGAAGCCCCAGTCGTAACATAAACCATTAAACATACATTGGAGGGTAAACAGACACAAAAAGAACATGGACAGAAACAAAAAAAGTAACTTATTATTTCATGGACACTTTACTACATTAAATGTAAAAATGATAACTGCTGGCAAACTGTTGTGATATAACAGGAATTCAACCATGATGACCATAGAAAAGCTGCAGCTTTGTCAAAAGTAAGATGACCTGATGAAGAATCAGGAGACTAGGAGCCAGTTAGTAAGTAATAAAATAGGATGGTTTATTTATGCACACAGAAACTTTCTCAGTCCAAATAACATGTTGACCACAACAGCTTTATGCTGATGTGTCCTGCACCACAGTCCATATAATACACAAGACCAAAAGGTTACAACACCCTTTAATAATTTTCTCCCCCTTAACAGCTAACCTTGTTCTTTTCTTTGCTTAAGTAATTAATGTTGCAGTTCATGGTTTATTGAAGTTAGCCATATAGTGCTGCTAATCATAATTTAATGAAAACATGACCTTTTTTTCTATTTTTATTTTGTTAATACATTTTTGCACTGACTTGAACTAATAAAGCTTTATATTATCTCACCACAGATTTATATTAATGTGCCTGTTTTACATGGTTTTATGTCATTTAACAAAGAAAAGTGTGATTTCATTTGGAAGGAGCCTCCAGTGTCAGTTCTTTAAAATGGTCATAACATTGACACGACTGTAAAAAAAAAGACCTTGTTTCTCAGATATTTCACATACTCAGTGTCTATAACCAATTAAAAATGATGATGTGTCTTTAATCAGTTGCTGTGGTATAAGTGGAATAACCATTTTGAGCGGTGCAATTATTGTAAAACTGTAAAAGAACTGTAACTGCATAGTAACTGTCACTCTGCCCCACTTCAAGTCTTATCACAACACTTTGTTTGATTAGTATTTAGTACACTAATTGTGTTTTATTCCTCACTTAACTAAAGCTTCTTACAGCTGAGGTAGAATCCAGTACAATACAGGAGCTAAACAGAAGAGTATTAAATGTTAAACAGTGGCTCAGTAGTGCATCACTAGCACAGAGGCCTGACCACTGATTTACCATTATCCCCATGTTTCTGTTCACCTCTCCAGGCAAAAAATAAAATGTAGACCCAGTTGTTTGTAACTTGTCACATTTTAGTCTAATCCCTTCAAATTAAACGAACTAGCTATTTCTGTCATCTGCTGGGCAAACAGGTGGTCTAAACTCTGCCTTATAATAAAGGAATAAGTGGGTTCAGGGGAAACTCAGCTGCTTGGGCTAGTGCACTTCACAAGTGCACAGGATTAGAGAGAGAGAGAGAGAGAGAGAGAGAGAGAGAGAGAGAGAGAGAGAGAGAGAGAGAGATAGAATATAGCAGAGGCAGAGAGGGAGATTGATTAGAGCCTGAGGCAGGAAAAATGAGGATAAAAACAGCAAAGGATGAGATTAAGGTTTATATTCAATAATAGATTTATTAAAACAAAGATCTGGTCATTAAAGATAGAAAATAGATGAATTGGTTAATGATTAAACTAAACTTAAATGACCACTACACAACAGCAGTAAATGTACATTTATAAATGTTTAGATGAATGTTTATAATAGTTCCAATATTGCTACTGATTATTAAATCAAGTCAAAAGAGGTTTTACTTATTAATGTTTAATTAGACCTACAAGAGCAGGTCTTTATTGAATACATTGGACAAACAGAATGAAATATACATGTTATTCTTTTAAGCATATCTTTTCAGTTCTTAAATTTATTCCTTAAATGCATGTTGGAAGATGTCCAAATGTGAAATTTTATGTGGATGTAGAATGAGAACTTATTAGCTTAGCATGAATAAAAAAGCAATTTAACCATTTTTAAATATTTAATATACTTAATGTAATCAGTTAAATATACTAATTATATCATTCATTAGGTCTGTTAAGTTGTCTATACAACAAAGGCTACTAAATAAAAAATACAATGTTAATAATGTAAGTTATAAATGTTTTAGGCTAGAAGTGCTGTAAGAAATAAATTCAGTCTTTAGTATTTCAACAGACCTGGCTTATTGTCAAGCAAATTCTAAACATTCAGTATCACTTAAAGATATGACTTTTCCAAAAAAAAAAAAAAAAAAAAAAAAACACTGCTTCTTAGAAACTAAACATCTCTTATGGTTATAATTGCTTGCTTTTTTTCTCTCCATATCGGCGCATTAGGCTTTATTTGATAAATAATAATGAGTAAGCTTATTAGAACAGCTCATTAGATAAGCTGGCAGACATAAGCAGACATGGAGCTAATTAGGGTCCTACAGAGAACTGTGGCTTAATCTGTTTGCTGTTCCTCATTACGTCTGGTTAAAAATGGTTAGGGGCTAAAATGGCTTGGGCCGAAGAGACCCTGATTTCATATCAGTAAATGAACTAATTTAAATCATCACTCATAAAACATTTTATATAAATTTGCATTATCATGATAGGACTGGATTACATTCAGACTTGAAGAGCAACATGGACAGAAAAATCTCAGTTCTGAATAAACATTTTAGTGAACAGTGTAATTGTTTGTCGATTTATTAGTTATTATTATGGTTTGTTTCTTATACACACACGTACACAGATATATCTAACCACAAGGGTCTATAGCAAACCATTAGTTCTCTTTCAGAGGTCCAGAATAAACATCTAATTTGGTATAGTATTATGTTACGTTTAAAAGGTTCTACATATATAATTTAATTAGATGTTTTAGGTGATTAAGACTAAGGCTGCTCCTATGTGGCTCCTGAGCAAGGCCCTTAACCTAACTGGGATATGAAAGGAAAATAATTTCATTGTGCTGTAATGTATATGTGACAGATGAGGTTTTCTTCTTCTTGCGGTATATTTTATAAAAATCTAAAGAGAGAGAGATTCGGGGTTTTTTTTGCGCATCTATTAGCATCAGACTCGATCCTTAATTCACATTAACTGCTGGAGAAAAGGAGGAGGACGGAAAAGAGAAAAGCGCACTGAAGTGGCGGCCATGCGGCGCTCGACCTTGTCACCCCATCAGAGAGAGATGAAGCCCACCTGGGAACATTCAACACACACACACACACACACACACACACACACACACACACACACACACACGGAGGGGGTAAAAGCAAAAAAAAAAAAAAAAGATAGAGCGCAAAGACACAAATATCCATCAGCAATTAAATGATCTAATGGAGCTCAACAATGAAATCCAGCAGGGTTTAACCCCCATCATCTTTTGCTAGAGTCAAAATGATCCATTTTAAATCTGTTATGGACAGAAAATTCACTTCCATTGTATTTCATACTAAAGACACGAATATCAGCTGATTTTTAAGACTAAAGTCTAAAGCTACTAATCCCAAATCGTATTTGAACCCAGTCAAACCAGGGTGTTCATGTAAATAATTACGCATACTGAGAAAATCCGCAGTTTAAAAAGCTACTGGGGCTCAATATTGTTTATATTGCTAATCAGTGAAGTAAAGAGACATTAGACATTTTTGTCTTACTTACTGTTTTAAAATAAAACAACAAATATGGCCTATGTGGGCGTACATATTATATGTATTACAGTTATGAAGTTATTTACACCCATACTTAAAAAGAAAAGGTCTGTATGATGTATTTGCGTTTTAATCCAAAACCTCTTTAAATGTTTTTAATTTTATCTCTCTTTATCTGTTTTTGAAATGAAATGCATTAGAAAAATACTACCGTTAACTAATAACTTACTAATAACATTACTGTTGCATTATTCTAGATGCAGACTTTTACTCTTGCAACAACAAAAGCTGAATCTAATTAATAATATAGTTAATAATAAGGTTTATTTAGGCTATATAGTGTCACTAAAATTATTTCTATGAGTGATCAAATATATTTGTAAAGGTGCATTGTTAACATCGCTGATGTACCATATATATAAAATTGTAAAATATTAAATTGCAATGCACGACCGTTATGTAATGTTTTATAATCATTGAGAATTTGGTGTCATATTTTTAGCACTGGACATAATCACAAAAGATAAATAAATACCATGAATACATTCTTTCTCCTAAAGAAAATAATATTGCAAGGTTTATGTATTTAAAGCTTTCTCTCACCTTTTTATTTATTTAATAATTTTACTTAAAATCCTTAAAGAAACATTCAGTCATAACATTTTATGGATTCCTTTAGAGGGATTGTGTAACAAAACGCAACCGTCTCAACCGTGTAGTCTATAAATACCAAAACAAAAACATGCATTAAAAATATTTTAAAAGTCTAAAAAGTTGAAGAAGAAGATACATCTAGCGCATATAAACCAAATCAATGGAAACCTAATACGTTTTCATATTGAGTAGTCTTGGGTGAAGTCTACACAACTCACAAACTTGGTGTATAACAGACAGGAGGGACCAGAGGAGCTAAGTCTATTGAAGTTTAGTCAAAACATTTCTTAGGCTGCACAAAGTTGGTTTTACTATCTATGTAAGAACTTTCTATTGACATAACGATAAATGTAGCTAATTAATGCTATGCCTAACCCTAACACTAATCTTAACCCCAACCTTTCCCCCAGGAACCAAAAGGAAAACTTTTGTCTCTTAATTTTAAGAAACAAAATGTAATTTTGTTGTTCATGTTTTTCCCCCTGAAAACACGACACATTAGGTTTAGTACACACCGAGAAACTGAGGATTTATTATAAAAACCTTTAAATCACTTTTATCAGAAACACTTTATAATTAATAAAACATTAATTAAAAGGTAAGTACCTGATTTATTTCCCCAATCCACCCTGCGCCTCTCCTGTGGACATACAGTATACTATATAACACCAGCACACACACACACAGGAAAAAATTCCTCACGGCTTTTTTGTTCTGCTGTTAGTCAGAGCCATGCGGTCTGTGTGTGTGCGTGCGTGCGTGCGTTTGGGACCGCGCACCGCCCTGAAATTGACTGAACAGTCTTTAACTGGAAAGCTTGCATAATCTCAAGCAGAAGATTTATCACCCAAATGTTTCAAATGTTACACAAATTTCTTACACGAAACCTCGCTTTGCAAACATTTAATATATTTTATTTAATCGTGAATAATGTTTTAGTATTTAATTACTTGCATCATTAATCTATATGCAATACATTTTTATTTATTTATGTATGTATTTATTTATTAATTACAAATAACTTGTAATAGTTATAGCACTAAAACAAAATGATTATTATTGCTATTACTATTATTACTAATAATAATAATAACAATAATAACAATAATAACAATAACAATAACAATAATAATAATAAATAGTAATTATGATTATTATTACATTTGTTAGCTAACCAAATTAGAATAGCAAGATGATACAATAATGTAACTATAATGTAATTATTTTTTTTTAGCTTTTTAGAAAATTGTAACAATAAAAAATACCTTTACTGATAAACATTTCTCATTTTTAGTGAAGTAGTCAACAGTATTTGCTTTGCACCCGAAAACACTCATTTTGCCAACATCACTATTTATACTATTTTTATACTATTAACACTATTTAACTATAATAGCCATTTATACCATTTACCTAAAATAAAGACAGAAACATGTATGTAGAAAAATATTTTTTGGATGTCATTTGGCTGAAAACCACCTCTAAATGATTTGTAAAATGTATGAATGTGCTTCTAATGTGGAGTAAATAATAAACATGCCGGTCCTGCTGATGAAAAGACTATTAAACTCAGTTTAAAGCCATGAATCTGACAGTAGATGTGCTCTGGGTATCAGATGAGTGTTGTGTGTGTTGGTTTAACCCTGAGGATGTTCATTTGTTGAGGGACAGTCTAAGAATAAATCATGAACTTTGGCACTTTATGGTGTAAACGGTTATGAATGTGACATACGACGCACGACCAGGACGCACAGGGTTCACAGGGGAAATGCCCATGGTGGTGGTAGTTGTCAGGTTTTTTTTAACTTCCTATTGCCCCGCCTCTTGTGTTTGTCGTAAGCCTCGCGCGCAGTTACGAACCATGCAGCGAGATAAAGACGGGTCTTCCCCTCCGCGTGTTGATACGTTTAGAGCTTATTTAAACCGTGCACTCGAGAGACCACACTGCGCCATCACCATTAGCACCACCATCATCACCACTATCACCACTGTGGGGATTTTCTTGTCGTTTCTATTTTATTGCTTTGTCGGACTGTCGGAGCGCGAGCACATCCCCATCTCTGCGCTCGCGGGGGCTGAATCATGTCCCTGAGCCCGAAACACTCCACACCTTTCTCCGTGACCGACATCCTGAGCCCGCTGGAGGAGAGCTGCTTCAAGAAGTTTGCGTGCATGGAGGGCGCTTACCGGCAGCCTCCTCCTCCACCACCTCCTGCGCAGAGCACGCAGCATCAGCACCACCATCAGCACCAACACCAGCACCACCAACACCACCAGCAGCAGCAGCACGCAGTGAGCCACGGAGCTTATCACGTGCCGCACGGCATGTCTCAGTTCTCACACGCCGCCGTGGCGGGATATTGTAACGGGAGCCTTGGCGGCGTAGCGGAGCTGCCCACTTACCAAGAGAGCGTGAGGAGCGGAGCTGCCGCCGCGGCGTGGTACGGAGCAAACCCGGAACCGCGTTACGCATCACGTGAGTTCACACAAATTTAATTATTACTTCTGTTAGAAAAGAAGAGACACCCAGCACTATTCTATATAACCGATTCATTATTTAGTATGCCTAATGGCTCATTAGTTATTAAAATAGGATTTTGCTTAAAAAAAACCTTTCTAAGGCTTAATACTTAAATTTTCCTATATATATATATTCAGCATGTTATAAATTAATAAATAAAATAAACCTAAAGAAAGTCTGATTTTAAAATATTCAGCATTGAATTTACATGCATCCTTCACAACTACAAACTGACTTATGTGACTACAAGTTTTATTTTGTTCAGTAGGCCTATGCATAAAATTTGTTTTAATGTAACTGTAAAAACCCTCTGTGATTTCTCACCTGCTTCTGTTTATTTCGGGGCAGAGATGTGGTACTTAAAAACTTTAGAACTTATCCTTTTAAAATCAGTTTTAGTTTATTTCTGATGTAATCAAAGATAACTATTAGACTAGTTTAATATTAACATAATTATCATTAATAATAACAATATGTTTCTTCTGAAGTTCCCAGGTTCATGGGCTCCTCCACGGCTATGAACATGAATATGGGCGCGCTCACGGGAATGGACGCCAAATCCATGGTGACTCTGCACGCGGCTCCTCGCCGGAAGCGTCGCGTGCTCTTCTCTCAGGCGCAGGTGTACGAGCTCGAGCGCAGGTTCAAGCAGCAGCGGTACCTGTCTGCGCCGGAGCGCGAGCACTTGGCCAGTCTAATCCACCTGACACCGAACCAGGTTAAGATCTGGTTTCAGAACCACCGCTACAAGATGAAAAGGCAGGCTAAAGACAAAGCGGCCCGCGAGCCTCAGCAGCAGGACGGGGGGGACGCGTGTCAACAGCAGCATTCACCGAGGCGTGTGACTGTGCCCGTGCTCGTTAAAGACGGTAAACCGTGTCAGAACGGAACCGACACACAGACTTCTGGACAAAACGTTTCCCTGGCTGGGGTTTCCCTTCAGCAGCGAGGCCAAACCGTGGAGTCTTTAGCGCCCGGAGCGGACGAGCTTGAGGACATGACACCAAGTCCGCCCGCGCTTCACGGCGCTCACCTCACCGGTTTGTCTCACCTGGACTCCGCCCTTCTGGAGTACAACATGACGGGCTCGAACCTGCTATACGGCAGAACTTGGTAGGCGAATAAAGCGTTGTGTGTGAGAATAAACCAGATGTGGAGACGAAATCCGAGACCCGAAAACAATTTCAAAACTATCCAAACACAAAAGTGCAACATGTACAAATGTGGATTTTATTAGACTGTGTCCATCCTGAAATAAAAAAAGCTGAAGGTTGGAATTTGTAACTGAACTGTTTAAAGGTGTGGATGTGGACATGGACATCCAGATGAAAAAAAAAGGTGCAGATTTTCCACAACACTCCATCTTTACTACTGTTCATGAGACTTTTCTACTTTTCAACTTTTTAGATGAACCTGATAAAGTATAAAGGACACATTGGTCACAGGCAGATTTTACGGTGTCTAAAACTTTTTGTAATTTAAGAAAAATTCAAAATGTTCTGCAACGCTTAAGAATTAAATTTAACAATAAAATAATTCTGAATTATTTGCAGCTTTTTACAAGGCGATGGGAAATTTATCAATTATTTTAGAAAATTTATTTAGCAGGAGATTTATAGCACAGGTTTCAATAAATATTCACAATGCAACATTGAATGACTGATTTATTACACGCTGGATTTGTTTTCATTATTGAGGCAAATTGTGTATTCCTCTTTAGGAATAGCTCTTTAAAGATTTAGTCTGCGAAACATCAAAATAAGGCAGAAATCTATTTCCATGGTTTAACAAAAAAAAAAAAAAAAAAGTTCTGATTTTTTTGGCTCAGTTTTGGTTAGGTAAATAATTAAACAAGCAATAATGCAACTCATTTATACAGCTGCCATTCTATCAGGTGTGTACAAGCTAAAGATCAGTTGCCAAATAATTATGATAAAATTAAGTTTTAACTATACAAAAATCTAATCATTTAAGAAACATTTAAAAATAATAATAAGCAGAATTAACAGTTGACTACCTTTTTTTTTTTTTAAGTGACTCCGGTAGCGGAATGTGGCAACGTTTCTAAATTCAGATCGACCTAATTATACCATTCTCATTGTTTCAGCTCAAAGATCTACATTTATAATAGTCTATTATGTGAAACCTATGAATATTCAGCTTGTGGTGAATGCAAGAGAGAGAGAGAAAAAACAAAAACAACCCTCTACACTCAACACATTTTACATTTATGCTTTTACAGACACTAAAACTACCAGCATTATTACAATAGATTTCTTCTAATCTGTAATATCTGGATAAAAACACCACACACACAACTATATTTGATCCTTGTGTATTTCGTATTTACCAAGAATTACAAAATTAGTACATAAAAACTGTTACACTGAGTAAAACCAGGAGTTTCCACCCCCCACTCATCTTTCTTTTTCTTTAAAAAAAAAAAACCAAATTAACAGCCCATGAAAAACAAGTGAGGATTAAGGAAAAAAAATAAGAGGGAGACACACCAAGATCTCTGTCAAACAGGGCTAACAATTCAATTCCAGTTGTAGCGCCTTGCAGGTGGAGGCAGGCCATAACTCCTTGATGAATTATAACCCTGGGAGGGAGAAACAAAGAAAAGAAATAAATAAAGGAGCATAAAGAAAATAATAATGTTTCTATTTTAATTTGCAAAAATCATTTAAATTCTTTTAGTTCTGTTTAGGAGTTGAAGTCAACTGGAAACTACTCGTACGTTTATAAATCAAAACTAAAGACCAAGAATACTATTGAGTAAAGTACAATCAGATAAAGATGCGTACCTCCTGTGGTCGACGATCGTCTCGGTGCTGCACGTGCTGCTGAAAGCCTCCTCCTCCACGACCTCTCTGCATGTTATGCTGATATGCTGAGCCTTGATTCTGCATTGCCCGATCCCATCCGTGAGCACTGTGCTGAGGCCTGGATTAAAAAAAACCAACAAGCACAATAAAAGTGACAGCAGTAGAGTTAGCTGATTTTATATTAAGATTATTCAAAAGACTTCTAAAGAACAACAAGTGTGATGTAGCAAAAATATGACATTTACTTGTGCCACAATATGAAATCATAATGCTTATTTTGCTATTTGCTGTATTTTGAATCTACAGCAATTTGATTAGAAAAGGCATCAATACAACACCAGCAAAAAAACTGCATTAGATCTTGGAGGGAAAAGAAAAATTTGAGTCTGTAACAAAAGTAAAAGACGGGAATTGAATTGTAAAAGTTTGACTTTTGAGTCGAGTGAATTTACAAGAACATCTGGTGGAGTGGAGTGTATGAAATGGGATACACACACACACACTATATATATATACACATAT
>JAOVVF010000034.1:7601363-7612842 GCA_028565595.1 Duopalatinus emarginatus | reverse complement strand
CTATGTTGACCTACCTGTAATACCAGTAACCTTGTAAGTCGCTCTGGATAAGAGCGTCTGCCAAATGCTGTAAATGTTCTTCCCGTGTCAGTGTTGGTTTTTCGCCTTCCATCTCCCCAAAAACACACAAACTGGATCTGCTGGATCGGCAGGGGGTATTCCTGCCTTGTGCCCTGTGATTCCTGGTTGGCTCAGGACAAACTGCGGCCCTGATGGACTAAGAGGATAAGAGAATGACTGACTGACTGACTGGTAGCTCAGTGGGGCACTGGTAGCTCAGTGGTTAAGACGTTGGACTTCTGATCAGAAGATTGGGGTTCAAATCCCACCAATGTTGGGCCCTTGAGCAAGGCCCTTGACCCTCAACTGCTCATTTGTATAAATGTGATAAATGTAAGTCGCTCTGGATAAGAGCGTCTGCCAAATGCCATAAATGTAAATGACTATTCATTCAGTCATCTTTAATAAGTACTTTGTGAAGTGAAGTGACTCACTGGCCATTTGACCTCTGCATATGACCTATCTATACAGTGAAACCCACACACATACTAGTGAACGCATGTGCCCAAAGCGGTGGCCAAGCCCATCCATGGTGCCTGAGGAGCAGTTGGGGGGTTAGGTGGCTTGGTGGTTAGGTGGCTTGGTGGTTAGGTGGCTTGCTCAAGGGCACTGCGGTCACGTCTTGTCAGTGCCGGAATTATACCAGGAACCTTCCAATCACAAGGTTGGTTCCTAAAAGGACAAACCTACAGCTGCTTAACTCTGTCCTGCTTACGAGCTCGGTGCAATTAAAAACACACAGACACCATGTGTGCAGTGCAGTAAAGTGTTCTGCTTTATTCCAGATGGCACACAGAATATATAGAGGCATAAATAATAATGATTGGCTCAAAGATATTGGGTATCACTCTGATTGGATGCGTAACATTTTTTCTTGCACTGCAGTCACAAATGTTCAGACCTGTACAGCAGTGACTGGGGAGACTTAGTACAAAAAGCATTTATAAGACAGTGCAGATAACAGAGGTTTTAGAGATTCAAAGGGAGCCGAAAATGTTCTTGAATTGCAGTTTTGTGGGTGAAACACAAAATGCACCTTCACATAATTTTCACACTCACGTAATCATACAATTAAGGTTACTGACAGGTCAGTTGTCAGTGTTTTTTCCACCCACTCCTCTTCCCGGATAAAAAGAAATGAGTCCTGTTTTTTGATTTACAGCATTATTTGACTAATACAGCGTGATATTTGCAGAATATCTTCTGCTAAAGGAGGTTTTGTCATTTATGATCCGGCTGCGGATTTCATTGCACACTTAAACCAATTAAGGCAGATTCACCAGTTCACCTGTAGGTCAGTGCTTTAATTATGCATTCAGCAAGGGGTTAATGTGTTTTAATTGCACTTATATTAGTAGGCTGTTTTTCTGTTCTTTCTCTAATAACAGGCAGAGGATGATATACAGGGTTCTTGGTATGAGGCTCGTCTCTGTGCGGAGGCTTTGATGTAGCCTAATGCATATGCAGTAGATCAGTTCCTATCTTCAAGCTCTCTTCAAAACACTGTGCACTGTCATCGCGTTACTTTCACAAACCAATTTATTTATTTAGACTATTTATTAATGCATCTTATTGTCTGTTTTTCTAAAAACACCTGGATGCACACGTAGCCACACTTTACAAAATACAGTCTCTTTATTTGGATAGTCTGCATACAGAGACTTTGGAGAGGATCTGTAACAGTCATACAGCTTATTAGTTAAGATTCAACAATTCGACAGTTCTGCTGTAGATGTTTAACAGATTATCTATAGAGTTTATTTACAGATTCATGAACATACCTGCAGAGTATTTGGGATATTTCAAAAGTTTTTTAGGGTTAGGATTGGGGTTGGGATTAGTGTTAGGACTTTTTACTCTATACTCTATGGGTTGGCTATCCAAATAATGTGATACGAAAAGTCTTATACAATAACATTTAGAACAAACGATTATATGTATTAATGAATACATTAAAAGTGAAATATACATTATCCATTTAATCCTTTTTCTCTCCCTATATTTGCAGTATATCCGATAATAGAAATGGGTCTGTGTTACATTACTTATTTTTAACCACTAGTTAAAATATCCTTGGAACTGTACATAAACTATTATTATTATTATTATTATTATTATGGAAAAAGTCACCCAAGCATAAGTATAAATATGCCCAAGTCCATATATTTTATTATTTTATTTCGATAATAGTGGTGCAATAGCATTGCTGCCTCATGGCTCCAGGGTCGAGTTTGAATCGTGAGCTTGGGTTTTTGGGTTTGCCTCCACCCCTCTTGCTTGTAGGAAGACTGTGTACTTACTCTGCTCATATTCCCCATTCATGAAAAGTACAAACAAAAAAGAGTTTCTTACTTCTATGCATGTAATCAAGAAATGAGCACATAAATCTAAATATTCTCATGCTCACTTTTTGTGGAGCCTGAATGCATTAAAACTGCACTCTTTGTTAGGTACAGGCTGAATACAATGAACAAGCTCTTAATACACTTCCAGGGCCATTCAGCGGAGAACCAGTTCTGTCCAATCAGACCTTACCAAGCACACCCAAACATTTATATACAGCACTGATCCTGGATCAGTACAACCCCCCCCCCCATCGGTTCCTATTTTTTATCAGTATGTGTGTACAAGCTGTACTGATTTTCAATCAGCATACCTGCTATTGTAGTATCTGTATACATCAGGTCCTACTCTTATTTGTATTCATAACATGCAACACAAGGACAATGTGTCGCTCATAGGCTTCTGAATAGACAACCTTAATACTTGTAAACAACCAGGGACCAATTACTTAATGAATAGGCCTTGCATAGAGGAACATAAATGCATCTGCTTAACATCACAGACTGCTTACTGTGAACCTCAAAAATGTTCAGAGGAATTATGTTGACTATGCAAATTTGTGGTATATTTATTCAATTGGGTTACATTCAGATTGGTTTAGGATCATTATTTGGGTCAAGCTCTGTTTGACCATTAGCATGTTTACCCTTTGGCTAAATGATTCAGTCAGTTAGTCTGCTGATGGATATATTTGGTTGGTAAATTCAGCGTTTCAGCATAGCAGTGAAATGTAATGCTGCCATACTTGAAACACTTATACCAATGACACACACACATGCACACATTAACATTTGTTAAACCAAGACCTCCAAGATCAGGACATAAAACATAAAATCATATACGACCATACTAAACAGTACGTAAAAGCAGTTTGTGAAAATGTGTAGTGTGTCCGAATACATGGTATTCATTAAATAGCACACAAATGGCCCCAGATGACACACTGTATCCGCAGCTATTTTGGGGTATGTGCACACAGCACACTTTGGTCCGGTAATCTATCCCATAATTCAACTGGAGCTGCCATGGCATTCAAATCTGAAGAAGAAAAAAGAAGGAAAGCTTGGAGTTGGGTACCAGAATTTTTTTTTTGAAATATTATGATTATGTACAACCCCAAGTAACGTTATAAGTAGCTATGTGGAGAACAACAACAAACATTTTGTCTGATTTTAGAAAGGTTTATAAATGTAACTTGCATGTTGTTACACTGGTAAGATTGTAGATTGCATTTGGAGATCGCATGCATGCTTTACACTAGTGTACTGAAATAGATTACTGCTTTACAGGTTGAGTAGTGCACACTGGATCAAATCTAATTAGCAGTATGCAAAGTATGCCAATTCGGATGCAGACCCAATGGTAAGAGATTTAAAGTAAAGAGTACAAATAAAAATGTGAGATAAAGGATTGAGAAAGAAAAGACCATCAAGTTCCAATTGTTCTTCAACTGATATGGTTTCATTCATACATTACACAAATATGTATGCTGTATCTGATCTTTAGTCATATGAAAAAAAGCAACATAATTAAAATTTTTTACAAACATGGTTGAAACCAAGACAAGTCTACATTCAATTGGCAAGTAACATGTCCAAACATGTCCAAGTCAACACAGACAACACCTCAAGACCAGATCTAACCAGCTCTAACCAAGTATTATCTAGTCACTTGTGCTCTTATGGTGGACAATTTCCACTGAAGTACAAGGTACAAACTGAAGCAACAGATGTGATACGGTCAGTAACTATACACTGTAATGCAACAGAAGCTGATGTAAACATACTGAAAGCATGCTTTATTAGAAAGCAGAATTTCAGACAGTTCCATAAAACATAAGACATGTTAGAATCTAAAGGCAAAAGTTCAAAAGGTCAGATAAACACTGTAACAAGGGCAATCCGACAATCACTAAACTAGAAATAATAGCAGTCAAAATTCAAGTAAAGCTGCAAAATTCAACAAGGGCTTGGAATATCAGGTAAATTGTAAACTGAACTATACTTTCCATGCTGTGTGTGTGTGTGTGTGTGTTGGTGGTGGTGTGTGGGTGATGTGGTGATTAGTCCAGGTGTTCATTACGGTACTGTCCATGATGAATATGACATATAGAAACAATAACGTATAAGAAGAAGCCCAATTACAGCCAGCACTATTGTCAATCAACCTTTTGACCAATCTGATTGGAGAATTCAACAGTACTGTGGGTTAATGGAGGTTGCCACACTGAATGACTACACAGCTTTTAGATGACCATTTCATGTGACACTGTGAACCGCTTGCAATCTACTCTAGTAATTTAGGCCTGTTTTCATCATTTCTTTAAACCCTGAACTTTAATTGAATATTATTTGTTGTGTTTGTGAACCAGTTGTAAAAATCGATTACCTTTTCTCCCCAGACTTTATCACTTGGATAAAGGCAAATAAAACTGAGTAGAATTAGCATAAAAAAAATCATAATTACAAAGTGATTATAATAAAAAAGCTAATTCTATGATTTCCAGGCATCTGCCATTTAGGTAGGAATGAGTGTGGTACCCTGTGATGGATTTGAGTCCCATCGGTGGTGCATTCCTGCTCATAAATAGATGAATAAATGAAGAAAGCATCAAACATAAAATTGTGTTGTTCATTTGTGTGCATTGTATCAGTCTGTCCTTTTGTTTCCTGATAAAAAGATAGCATTGGTAATAATGCGGCTGAGGCTTGTTGGTGTGTATAATGATTGTGAAACAGTATTCTATATACTTCAATCACCAAATAAATTAATCGGTTTGCAGAAAATCCACATGAGCCATTATTTGTGGTGCTTCTTTCTATGTTGTTATTAGCAACAGTTTGGGATGCATGAAAAGCTCGACATGAAAAGCTTAAGATGAATTCAAATAGCACAAAAGATCGATTTACACCTCCGAGGCTTGGCCAGGGTCATGAACCGTGGGCCTCTTTGAAGAGCACCTTCTTTAAGCCCGCTTTGTTCAGTAAAGAGTATGAGCACCATTATCTTCCATGGCTGAAATACATATGCAATCAGAGTTGGCTTCAGAGCCTCAGAGATTCTGCATTATCTCATCGTAAAAAAAAAAAAAAAAAAAAAAAAAAAAAAGAATCTAAGATTCCTCATCTACAGTAAAGTTATCCATGATGTATACAGTATGTATGAATAACTGTAATAGATCAAGATGAGAGAAATGGAGAAACTGCTTCAGGTTTTTATTCGTTAATGGTTTGTAATATATAGAAATGATATAACGTGTTTTTATGTTTAAATGAGTGCTAGCCATACCTGTAGCTGAAGTTTTTCTAGAAGTTTGACATAAAAAAAGCTGGAAATGAGGGTCAGGAAAAGGCTCAACAAAAAAATATTTATAATGTGGCCTATTTGGCACAATCTTCAAGTAGATCCATATTCCAGTAGATGCATAAGTAATCTTGAATGAATCCAGAATGCAGCAGCTGCTAAAGCCGCCAGAATGCAGTGTCCTAAAACCAGAAGATATGAGCACATCACCCCCAATCTAATTTTGCATTGATTCTAAAATATTGCTATTGATCGGTTGGTGTGGTACAGTGGTAACATCATTGGCTCCCATGTGAGAGACCTGGGTTCGATTCCCGGTCTGGGCAGCCAGTCTGTACTACACCAATAAGGGTGCTTGGGCAAGACTCCTAACACTACGTTGGCATACCTGTAATACCAATAACCTTGTAAGTTGCTCTGGATAAGAGCGTCTGCTAAATGCTGTAAATGATCGATAAAAAACTCGCTGGCCACAATACCAAATTGTTGGTCAGACTCTTTGTTGGTACTTTGAATAATCAAGGCTTCGACCAGGGTTTGGGCTTTCTTTTACAAAGCCTTAAAGAACAGCCTTCCAATTACTGTTCAGGACTTAAGTGTCTTGACTGAAATCATACTTTTATAAGTCTGGACTTTTGTTAAAAGTCCTTTCTTCTTTTGGTGGACTTGGATACTTGAATCCTGTTGCCTTCCTCACTCTGTCCTTCTCACCTTGGATCTCCCTTTGTGCCTCTGCACACAGTGTACAATTTCTTTAACCATTACATAACAGTGAGCATACGTAATGATTTCTCTTTCCTGCTCTCTCTCTCTCTCTCTCTCTCTCTCTCTCTCTCTCTGTCAAGCTATGCACTCTACCCCTTAAATATAGGTAACTTCAAGTTAAAGCTATAATAAAAAAAAGTTGTTCATAAGCTCATTGTTCATGGCACCTGTCAAGGGGTGGGATAAATTAGGCAGCAAGTGAAAGGTTCTTAAAGTCAATATTTTGGAAGCAGGAAAAATGGGGAAGCATAAGGATTTAAGTGGTTGGTGTGGTACAGCGTGGTTGGTGTGGTACAGAGCCATGAATATTCTTATACTTGTATTAGATAGACTTAAAGCTTTCTTAGTGTACAGCCATATTACCAAGACATTTAGCTCATCCACTCTGGCACAATACAAGTTCTAAATTTTACTGTCATTGTCTATTGTAATTAGTCTCTTGTGTGTAATTATCTTTCTGCTGCATTTGATAATTGCATGTTGAGTTGCATGTTGAACATCTAATGTAGTGCATGTAATACTGCAATAAACTACTAACTACTAGTACTCCAAAAACATAATTATTATTATTATTATTATTATTGTTGTTGTTGTTGATGTTGTTGTTGTTTATGATGATGTTGTTGTTATTGCCTGATATATTTTTGTACTCCATTTTAATGTGCCACGTTCCACATTAAATGAGGATTCACCATTTAAAAGCATATTTTGGGAATCCAAGCAGACCCAACAGCATATAAATAATCCTAAAACTTGACAAGAAAAAAATTGTTTTGATGGCCACTAATGGTTAAGGTGCTTCACATAATAGTACACTAATACCAGTAATTGACTTTGACTGAACCGGGAACAATTTGCTACAAAAATGGCTTTTATGGTCCATTAATCCGATCATTTAATATCTGATAATGGAACCGGTGTAGGACAGTGGTCTGGAGAACAGAACAAAACAGGATTAGCATTCAGGTTTTACTGTGGGGGGGGTTTACAGGAATGGTCTGTGTTGTTGATAAGTTTTGAGATTCGTAAAGGTTATTATGTATTACAACCTGTAAAGAAAAGTCCATAATGCTTAGGTAATAGGATGCTATCACAAAAACAACTGGTTGCATGTTTGTAGGATTTCTGTGGAATTATTGTAAGCAGCCGATGATCTGATTCGATTATGGAATTGATCCAAGCCATGTGAAGACAGTTATGTAGGTAAGTAAGACTGTGCTAGTAACTCATGATGATGCTCCAGCTATATTAGCATGTGTCCTGTTGTCAGTTTGGTTGTCATTTGCTGTAAATTCTTTCAAACGTTAGCAAAGGGGATGAACCAACAGACTTAAAACAAAGGCAACATACAAAAGGTGTCACACCTGTTATTTTTATGTCACGACGACTTCACTGAAAGCTAAAATGAATATTAAGGAGCCGAATAAGAGAAAAAATGTCTCAAAATTTTATTGCATCATGGAAACTGGGATCTTTTTCCTTTGGCCTAATTGAAAGGAGTGGGTTGAAACACAGCTCTAAAGCACTCTCGGTGGATGCGGCATGGTTTAATTGGCCTAAATTGATGTGAATTGAAAGCACTCTGTAAAAAGCAAGACAACGCGCTGGCGGGTGGCCTGATATAGCCTGTAATACGAGAGCGTGAGGGCCCTTAGCCTCCCATTAGTATGGAAATGCAGAGAATGAGCATCCGGCATAAAGGATTTTAATAACAAGCGCGCTTCCTACCGTTAGCCTCAAGCTGGAGTGGAATTCAGTTATTTTCTGAGGCCGATTGTTGGCATTTGTGCTGTATACGAGAGTGCCAATTTCTCCTAGTTTCAGAAGGAATGTAATCAGACTTTGGCTAAAATGTATCACTTAACTAAGGAGCAATTTAACTCAGCAGAGCCCATAATCAATAGTCAACATTAACCTTTTATTCATGACCGTGGTTATTTTTGTGAAACTACCACTCTGTGTATGCCAACCAGAAACTCATGGCCATGGGTGAACTAATGCATGATTGTTTCTTGTGTCCTGCATATTAACAAATTGTGGGTGGAACTAGTCAAAAATCTTTGTGCACCATGAACAGTAAGTCTTGTTTTATGTTAAAAGGTCGATTTGATTTCTGGTTGATTACCTGAATCTTACAGAATGCTCAAATACCTGCTTTAGGATATTTTGTTTAAGTTCTCCTTGTGTCTGTGTTCATGTTCTCCAGGTACCACCAGGTGACAAAAAACATGCCATCAGATAAGATAAATTGCAGCTAGGTATAAATGCATGTGTATGTTCCTAGGATCTGGATCTACCAAAACCCTGATTGCATAAAAGCGCTTGTTGAATATTCATAAATCATTTCATTTTGTCCATTTTTATTATCTCAAGTCTCTTTGAGGTACTTGATATAGTTCTCTTCAGAAAATCCAACCAAAGTCTGATCAACCATCTTGTATAAATCCTTTGTTGAGGGTTGAGGTCAGGGCTTTTTGAGTTCTTCCACTCCAACCATGTCTTCATGGAGAGTTTTTTTTTCGTACAGGGACACTGTAATGCTGCAACATGTTTAGGCCTCTTAGTTCAACTGAAGGGAAATGATATGATTTCACATTTGTGGCACCAATTTGGTGAAAAACTGCATATAGGTATGATGGCCAGGTCTCCAGACAATTTTGGCCATATAGTCTATGATTTAAATAACATTTAAATTCATAGTGAAAGACATTCCAGTTTTAATGTATTATATTGGCTGGGTATTTATGGTTACGAGTTCTTCTTTGTATTATGCATGTACTGTATAAGCATAACCCAGTTAGTGCAGTCAGTACAGCATGATACTCAATTTGAGGATTGTGGCTTTGAGCCCTATGTCGGCAACATCCTAGCCACAGGGGATGCACAAACCAGTGCACTTGTAGTGGCAGTCCCAAGCCAGGGTGAATAGGAGGGTTGAGTCATGAAGGACATTTGACCCAAAATCTGTGTCAAATCAAATGTGTGGACAGATGATCCACACAGTACATTCATCTTTTCTAGTATATAGCATGTATAAGCAAAAATAATAGACATATATAGATATGAGTTTTATCCAACAAAATTATTGCTGTCACTGATGCATTCGTCTGAATTTGTCTGAGTAGGCAAACCATTGTTCTTTTGTCTTCAGTGCTGGATCACGGCACAGATAACTGATCATCTACAGGCTAACGGGATGGAGAATTAGACTGCACTGTTTACTTTCCCAAATAAGACTCTGTTTGCATACTCTCAAGCACTGGCATGACACATACTGTTAGCACAGGATTTAAGGAGCAGTCATTCAGCTATACCCTAATCAGCTTTGTCCATCAGGGTCACGGTTTGTACGGATCCCACCGGAATCATTGGGCACAGGGCAGGAATACGGAGAACACATCAAACTCGTCACAGACAGAGACCAGAGCGAGGTTTCAAACCCACAAGGCCAGATCCCTGGAAATGTGCAGCACACACATTACCTGCGGCAATACCGGATTTAAGGAGCAGCTTAATTTTCAGCTTAATGTCTTTGCTTTATGGAATTCTGGACTAAATTGGTCACAAGATTCATTTTCTCAAACATTTTCTCAATCAGCAGCTCTGACTTAAGTGCAGATCTGTGCGAATCACAGGTTTATATGAATGCACTTGTTCTAATAGGTTATGAACATGTGTTTCTAATAAAGTGCCTGGTAAAGTGTATATTTGATGCACAGGAATTCGGATTTTGGAGCTTCGCGCATTACTTCCTCTAAACTATGCTTCTTCATGGAGGTGAAAATGATCCATGAGCCATGAAATGTTTCTCTCTAGCTTTTATTTTAGGGATCACAGCTTTTGTTATAGGTTTTGCACTGCAGTTTGTGGTTCTCATTCATGAGCGACCTCGAACCACTCCAAAGTGGAGGCATTCTGATATTTGAAAGCAGCGATAAATATCTTTACAAGTTACATTGCCATCACATTCATTTACTCATCCTTTCACTGCTCTTTTCCAGCCAAAATGAAACGCCACAGGTGAAGACAGAAAGATGAGTGCAGCTGCCCTTGAAAAAAAAAAAAAACAACCTGATGTCATTTGCTACACTGGGCAGTCATGGCAGAGCTGCATGAACCGATTCAAGGTGCCGGTGAACTTGTTCAGCTTCTCACAATGTGTTAACCTTGGGACATACGGCAGATGAAGGAGAGCAAATCCATTAGGACTTTCTTTTCTATTTCAGCAGGAGTGCCTCAAATGAGAGGGTCCTGGCCGTCACAATGACAACCTGAAACCTATAATTTTAAGAGGGTTATGTGTCAATTTACACTTTAGCTCTTGAAAGCTCTGTGTTATGTTGCTAGCGTATGGTGTTTCTGAGACAGAAAGGAGAAGACTGGTCAAGATGATGGTGATGGTGGTAGGTTATTGTTCATTCTTCTTTTAAAAAGCCTTATGCGACCAGTGATGGTCTTTAAACTAAGAGCAGTGTAATGGAGGTTGTACCGCTAGTGTGTGATTTTCTTGGTCATCGATCTCTTTTCTTATTTATTATACAGCAGTGCACATTTTCACATTTTAATTTCTTGCTAATGAGAACTGATGAATACATACACGATTAGGGATACACGTGATTTTTAGCAAGATCTGTTCCTTTATTTGAAATTATTAGAAGGTCGTTCTCAATTCATTCTGCTACCATCATCATTGTCGTCATCATCATCAAAATCATTATCATTATCAAAAAACATTAACAAGTCCGTTCCAGACACCGCCTCCACCGGGCTTGACAAATAAACTTTTATGGTTGGATAATCATCACCATATCCTTACGTTTTTCACACTTTGGCCTTTTCTTTACTTTGGTAAAGGTTAATGTTGATTTGATGCTAATCCTATTCCTACTACTAATGAGAGGTTTTTATTTTGTGCTATGGTATCTATAGTCTTACATTTACGGCATTTGGCAGACGCTCTTATCCAGAGCGACTTACAAGGTTACTGGTATTACAGGAGGCCAACGTA
>JAOVVF010000034.1:7583437-7595016 GCA_028565595.1 Duopalatinus emarginatus | reverse complement strand
AAGCCATTGCTCAAGAGGACTTCAGTCACATAAAACAAACAACAAACAAGCAGATGTGTTCTGTAAGATTTATTTTGGTATTTAAATGCACAAATACACATTCAAAATGATTTCTTTCTCTACATGTAGGTTACAAAATCTGTAGTTACATTGTGTTATGTAAAGTGCTACTGCTACTTTCTCAATAAAATACTTTGTTTTCATCATTAGTTTTGTTAAAATTGTCACATAAAAGCTGTTAAAAAGCAGAGGTGTAATATTCCGTTGTGAAATTACATTTTTAATGTTTTAAACATTTTTAATTCTTGATTTAACCAAACTGATACATGGCTTTAACATCCTATCATTGTATTATATTCAGCCTGATGTAAAAAAAGCTAAATCTTTCCATCGTTACTGCACTACCGCTCTCGCAAGTACCACTTATATTAATCAGCCATGCCTTTTAACTAATGTCTCATAAATTCAGTCCTGTTTTTTACTCAGGCCAGCTGGCCATATAATCATGCTGGCTGAAGGACAAGTGTCTGTTCTTTTAAAGCTCATGTATATATTCAGACTCTTGCTGATTTCAAGGTCATTTCAGTAGATCTACCTCAGCACACCGAACACTGAGCAAAATTACCACCAGGTTTCTTTTATTACATAATTGTGAAACATTGAACAGACGTATCAAGAGCTTATAATTCCAGATGCCTTTAATGAAACCCACTGATTTATAAGCTGTACTGATTGAAGTACCTGTGTATAGCTTGGAGCTGCTGAAGAGTGAACTCATTATACAATCACATCTTTATTGTATTGCTGTAATAAAATATTATACTGTTTAATACTGTGTTGATTCTCTTTGTTTGCACTTTGTTTTCTCTTTTCAGAACTGCTTAAGTCTCCTTTTATAATGCCTCATGAAGTCCAATCAGTGTTTCACCTGATGGCCTAGTTATCATTTCAGTATATTCATTTTTGAGAATTAGGATTCGTACTCAGTAATGGTAAACACTTTTTCTGCTCAGCCCCAACATACACTTGAACAAAACATGTCCAATTTCCAAAACTTTAATTCATGCAGTTGAATATGTTCAAATTAATCCAGTTAATATGTTATATTTAAGAGTACACAGTTTAAAATGAGATTTATGATTGTTTATAATATACAGTAGGTCCTTATCATATATAGAATTTTATCTAAAGATTCTCCATTGACTCAAAAAGGAACACATCCTTATTTGGGGGACACGGATAGTGCGAATTATAAATTTATCATAGTTATAAAATGAAGTCTAATTTTAGTGATGGACACATGACTAAATCTTGCACACACATCATTCTTAGAAGCGTACTCAAATGACTTAGGTCTGCTCTGGACGCTTTTGAACGACCAGCTCAGGAAAACCAGTCCTGCTGTCCATCTCTCTAGTAAAGTACAAATCAGTGGCTTCCCCTAGAATCACTTCCGCTGTAGTGAACACTTCCAGGTCACCCAGCACGTGACCGGCGATGGTCCGACCCTCCTTATCAGCCAGACAGATGTGCAGATGAGCATCAGGGTTTAGTGTGCCTACGAGAGACACAATCTCAAAGCGCTCCTGCAGTCGAATCACCTACACACACACACACACACACACACACTGCCACTTTACCCCAAAACACTAAACAATACACCGCAGAATATACTATATCAACTATATCTAATAGATTTACTATATCAGTTGTAAGCCACACAGTATAGCTGATGTAGACCTGGTTGGTGTTGTCTGCTGTTGCATTGGCTAGTCGTAGTGTTGCCTTTGTCACACTGCCCACGCATGTGATGATGAACGGAGCTTTGAGCTGCTTCTCCTCTACAAAAGCCTGTAGGGAGGACAACAACTCCTCTCCTGGACCCAGACGCAGAGCAAATACACTCAGAGATGAGCCGGGTGCCATCTACACACAAACACAGAAAAAGAGAGAGAGAGAGAGAGAGTGAGAGAGAGAGACACAGAGAAAGAGACCATGACTTCTATATAAGACGCAAGAAAACATGGCTGCCCAAAAAAATATATAGATACTACAAGTATCATACAAGTATCATACATTATCTGACTAGGACATACTTCCTGGCCATAAATACAGTCACTGTGTGGGTTTGGGGTCTCTGGAGGCAAGGTTATGATCTGGGCTTGCTTTAAGTCAGGTCGAGGCACAGCAAGACAGCGGATTTTCCTTCTCCAATGGCACGGACATGTTTCACTATGGCGAATAAGGTGACTCAGGGAGCATGAGAAATTATTTTCACTACAGATTCCTGACCTTAACCCTTTAAGATGTGTCTTTAAGATATGCTAGAAAACTTTTACAGAGTGTTCCATCAAGAACAAAATCTCAGATAAAAAAACGGGTTAGAAATAAATGTTGTGATGTTGCATAATGTTGGCGAAACAATGCCACAGTGAACGTGTGCCATAATTAAAGCTAAAGGTAGCTGGCAGGAAGCAGGACGTGGTGCTGGCATCTCACAGCTCAACAGTACTGAGTGGATCCTTTACTGTTCCAGAAATTTCTCTTTGAGTCTAATTACAGATAAGCCTAAAAGTTTAAATACAATTAGGCTAAAGATCCTTAATCTCATTATTTTCATTATTATTATTATTATTATTATTATTAACAAATCCTACTTTGTTTTTCACCCCAGGAAATTAAATTAAACTGAACACAGAGCTATAAAATCTAAAAAAATCAGCTTTAAAATTCTCTACATAACAATTTCAGTAGGTCAAAGCCTTATAGATAAGCTAACTGTAAAGATTAGGTACATCTTCAAACAGAAGATTTCAGAAATTGATTAAATGACCTCTATTAGCTCCTGATTGGCTAATTGTCAGTATTAGGAGAGGTAGTAATTTAATTTGCAGTGCACTTGTAGCTGTCATTAGAGCCTGACAGAGCGCTGTTTGTTTTTTTGCCCTTGATATGAACAAAATAAAGCTAAAGCAGCTTAGCCAAGACCAAAGAAAAAAAACTGGTTCCTCCTAAGGAGCTGTTAAGTGCCACAAGCATCTGTACCAACAATTGTAAGCAAATTTAGGATTCCTGGGACCACACAGAGATGTCGTCATTCCAGTAGGAAGCACAAAGTAACTCCCAAAGAGGAATTTGCAAAATGCAATTTGGTCTAAAAGGTTTAAAGATGAAGTGGATAAAGTTGAATAAAATGTGTATAATTGCATTTTAGATGTCATGTATTAGCACATGTAATGTATTATAATCACTGATTCCTATTCATTGTGGATTCCACTGTCATCAGTATGTAATTCCCTTATTGAGCAATGACATCTCATTTATAAAAAATACTGTGTTTTTCTTTTATTCCTCCCTTTCTTTGTGTCCTCAAGGGTTGGAACTAGGAATAGAAACAAGGAAGCACAATTAAAAAAGGAAAAGCACCCTTCGTTATTTGAAAATAAATATGAGCTGCAGTGTGAGCATGTTTTCTGCTGTTCCTTCTTCATGCATGTACATCTGGCCCATTGAGTCTAATTAATGAATGAGACACAGCTGTAGTGAGACACTATATTCAGGTGTCTGGGAGAAGAGTAAATCCTGGACGGGAATAGACGGGCTGAGGATCTGGAATTCTGTGCTTTGTAATGAGTGTAGTTGCTAAAGACATTGTGAGGTTGTGTATGTTTCAACAGAAGTAGGCCTCTGCAGTGTGTCCCTTTCTCATTACACACCGCATGCTGTGAATGCACTAGAGCCTTTGCGCAGTTTGTGTTGTGTGTTCCATGGGTCAGCGCATCCATTCAGCGTGTCTTTCTCTCACTCGCCTTTATCTTCCTCTAATTCTCTTTCTCCTGCCGACTGCCTTCTCCGTCTGTATAGGCTGCGCTGCACACACCCACCGTCTTTCTGTGTCTGTCTCCATCTCTCTGTTTCAATGAACTCTTCATGGGGCTCAAAGGGGCACCGTGGACACCTGTAAGCTCTGTGAGGGTCTGGGCCTCCTGACATAAGCCAGCTGGAGCTTTTTAAATTCAGACTGTATCCCAACTAAATGAAACTAAATTGTTTGACTAAAATGTATATAATTAAAACAAGCACCTAGCCATGTAGTCTGCCTTTAGATTCATTTGTAAAAAAAGAATGGGAAATTATTATTAAAGATCTTACTGAATTAAAGCTTGGTACTGTAATACAATGCCACCATTGCAACAAGTCAGTGTCTTTCCTTCTAGATATTCCACAATCTAGGAGGAGTGGTATTATTGGTAAGTTAAGGCAGCTTGGAACCACACCAACTCCGCCACGTGAAGATACAGATCAGGCGTGTGCTGAGCGACATAGTGCATAAATTCACCAACAATCTGCTGACTCAAAAACTGCACAGTTCCAAACCTCCACCGGCATTAACATCAGCACAAAAACTGTGCACTGGAAGATTCACGGCATGGATTTCCATGGCAAAGCAGCTGCACGCAAGCCACACATCACCGAGCATAACACCAGGCATCGATGGAGTGGAATGAGGCACTGGACTCATTCGAGAAATCACTGTTCTTTATCTGGCAGTATAATGGAGAACTTTGGGTTTAGTGAATGTTACCTGCCTGCCTGCATTGTGCAACCTGTGAAGTTTGGTGGAGGAGGGATAATGCTATAGGGTTTTTCAGAGCACCAGTGAAGGGGAATCAGCATAGCATAATGCTTCAGCATAGCAAGAGATTTTGGACAATTGTTTTCTTCCAACATTGTGGGAACAGTTTGTTGAAGGCCCTTTTCTGTTGAAGCATGACTGTACCCCAGCACACAAAGCAAGGACCATAAATGCATAGCTGGGTGAGGTTGGTGTGGTATAGTGGTAACATCATTGGTTCCCATGTGAGAGAACCAGTCTGTGCTACACCAATAAGGGTCTTTGAGCAAGACTCCTAACATTACATTGGTCTACTTGTAATACCATAACCTGAACCTGTAAGTCGCTCTGGATAAAAGCATCTGCAAAATGCCATAAATGTAAATGTAAAGAACTGGACTGGCCCACAAAGAGCCCTGACTTCAACCCCATCGAACACCTTTATGATGAACCCGAATGGAGATTGCAAGTCAGGCCCTCTCACTGACCATCAGTGTCTGAACTCACAAATGCTCTTCTGAATAAATGGGCAATAATTCTCACAGACACACGCCTAGATATTTTAAAAAGCCTTTCTAGAAGAGTGGAGGCTGTTGGGATAAAGGCACCAACTGAGCATAAAGGGACCAACTCCATATTAATATTTACGGATTATGAATAGAATGTCATACAAGCTCCTGAAGTTGAAATGTGTAGGTGTCCCAATACGTTTGTCCATATAGTGGATATATAACAGATCCATTAAAAAAGCAGAGTATGTGCATATTAATCCTACACGATATATACAGTAGTTCTGTTACTGTTAGATAACAGCATGAATCACAATTTAACCAGGTTGTGATTTTAAATGTACATATAGTTTGCATTATGCTAATTTCTTTCTTTCCTGATTAGCCTGGTTCTGTTATAAATCTTCATACTCTTTCTACTGCTCTGCTGTTTTTATTTATTTATTTATTTATTTTTACACTAAACTGCTTGGACAAATCACTGATTAAACATTGTACACTTGAGCAGAGACAAATACAAAATTCTTCTGTTCGGTAAAACATGTGCACTTATGTCTATGTTGGACCACCTTCCCGTCCAACAACCTCAACAAAATATTACTAATAGTTTATAAATGATCTTACCTTTGGGCTTCTAGAAAAGCTGCTTCTTTCCAGTTTTACTTCACACTGAACACATGTGGTAGGTTTAATATAATGTAATTCCCTGTTGGTTGTTTGAACCTGGAAAAATGTAAAAGAAGAAAGTTCCAAAGCAATAAATAAAAAAAAATAAAACTAAAACTAAAGGGAGCCACGTGCAGTGTAGGACGAGCACACAGTTCCAACTACAAAATAATTCAATCAATAACAAGAGGAAAAAGAACAAAGGTCAAAGTTCAGAGTGTGTAACGTCCTTGTTAGTGCCTCTGCTTTGTTGAATCCTGACTACACACCTACAGCTGCGAACCATAACTCACAGAATCCCTGGCGGCCGAGCAAAATAGCCGTGCCCTGTCATGATACTGCAATTTCCATCCATTCTCTGTCCCCAGAGTTTTTGATTATGTTATTCCCACCTGTATTAAGTTCACAAATTATGTTCATTCCTTTCACCTGTTTTGAGTTTAACCTTTGTTTCAGTATTTATGCCCCATGTTTCTTTCAGTTCAGTATAAAGTATTAGGATTAGGCTGACTGTTACCAGGCCTGGTTGTTCCCCTCGTTGCTTTCTGCTTTTCTCAATACCCTGTACACGGACTAAAAGTGTTGTTTACTGATTGCCTGACTTTTGCCTGGTTTTTTTTTTCAAAACGTTTGGACGTTTGCCTGAGATCTTTATTAAACCTGCAGTTGTGTTCACATACAGTACCTGTGGCCAGCATTCTTATAGTCCTTAACCAACAAAGCATTCAGATACAATTGTTTCTCTGTATAGAATTAAACCAATAAACAATTATTGGTTTGATACTTATTGTTGTATATTGTATACTTATTTTTTGGTGACAGTAATGCTCTTTAAAGGTTTGTTTGGTTCTTCTATGGTTTGCCAGGAAATATAATATGGTTTGTCAGGTTTAAAATATGAGGTTTCTATATAAATATAATATTGAATATACTATATATAAATATAATGTTCATTTGTGGCTGCATGTTTGGGCTATGTAACATTATCCTATTATTTGTAACATTGAAACCTTTGAAGAAACTTTGGAAAACGTTCCAGTTTGGTTGTATTAATATTTTCACTAACCATTGCAACAGAAGAAACCTCTAAAAATAATTTGGCAAAACATTACACTTATGGACACTTACTTCTGAACATTACCAGAAGGTTCTAGAGTAACTGTATTCAAACATTCTGTGTTTGCTAGGTAAATTTTAATACAACAAAAAGAAACAGACAAGGTGACCTTTAGTGCATCATGTTGGGTGGCTAAACTAAAACCAATTTTCACAGCATCTGCTAAACCATAATAAAGCAAGTGCTCCCTAAAGATCAATGAATAGTCATCTATGGCCACCTGCTGGTCGATGTTAATGAATACTACTAGATCCATTTCAGAATAATTACTGTTGAACTGTTTAAACGCAAAATTAACAAAAATGATCCAGGTCCCTTTTTTTCTTATGTGTCTGCTTTTTGTCTAGCATCTCTAACAACACTTTACACAAATCTGAACACCTAGAAGCAGTTTAACTGTATGACTACTGTATCCAGGTGAAATTATCCACTGAAACCAAGGTGCGATTTGGAAATATGCTCTTTTGGAACAATCTTTGGGGTATTCATGTAGAGCCAGAATGTGAGTCAAAAATTCCCATGGTCTAAGTGAAAATGGAAATAATTGAAATGTGTTACAGGAAAAAGCATACAGGAACTTTATACTGAATTGTCATGCTTAACAAAATTGAGAAAACTAGAATCCAGTCTGCAAGCCAAAAATAAGTAGTAATAATAATAATAATAATAGAGGGGAAAAAAAGAAAAAGAGGTGCCACCTCTCGCTTTGGCACATGTAATAATTATTGGCTTACTATGTTGACACAAAAGGAATTTGGTTTTGGTTGGTGTTTCTCTCAGGCAATATACAGACAATATACATATAATTTACAGACAATACACTGCATGGAAACAATATACAGGTTATGTGTAAAGACAATGTACATAAGGTGTAAGTGTGTCTGGTGGTGCAAACAACAATAATGTGAAAGTGAACTATTTGCCCTTTGTGAATGCAAACATGACCTCTGTGTTTAACCCATCTGTACAGTGAAACAGACATATTAGTGAGCACTAGGTGGCGGTGAACACACTTGCCTGGAGTGAGATGCGCTGTTTCCAAAATCAAAATGTCTTGATAGCTTGTTTTTACAATATATAGAGAGTATCAAGCATGTTCTATTGTAGTCTATGTAATGTAACAGTGGTTTGTCTAATGGGGTGTTTGATATAACATTAACATGCATATATGATATAACAACTTGCACGCAGAGGGCAACTGAGTAACACAATGGAAATAAAAAAAAGAAAAAAAATCTGTCTGTAGTTCCTGAAACTTCTTAAAATCCTTCTGGTTATTTCGCAGCTAACATCTGACTGCCCCGAACTGCACAGTTCATCAGTCCCACCCATGAAGCCACTGTTCTGTTAACCTTTAGTGAACACTGGGTGGCGCACATGTGTCAGTTTTTCATCATCTGTGTCATCATGTGCCAGCTGAAGTTCTTGTACTGAACTTCATCCTAGGTATCATGTCAAGTTCGGATGAAGTTAGTGTTAAACAAGGACTTGTCATATGTTATTTCGTGGAATAAGTGACTGTCTGTATGCCTGTTCAAACTAGACTGGACACTCATTTTGACATTTCAGCTTGTGACAATCCACACAAGGTGAACAAAAAAAGAAGCCATTGATAACACGAAACAAAAGATAAAGCAAGTGATAAGACAATTCTGTAGACTGAACACAATATGAAGCCATGCCTCCTTCGACTGGGACTGACAGACGCACAGGCCACCAATTTATTCTAACTATATTGTTACATGTGCCATTGATTTAGCATTTCAACATGACCAAGATGGACGTATCTCAGTAACCAGTCTCCAAAGGTCTGTTCTCTGTGTGTGGAAAGCTCACCCCCGTGTTTGGCACTGGCTCTAAACGCTTGGCTACAGGCCACCCCAAATGGCTCCGTTTGTCATACAACACTTGTCTCCTATTTGAGACCGTGGCTGAGGGAGAAGCATAATGGCAGTTCAATTACCTGCTTTATTACCACATGATCTGTCCTTACAGCCTGCACACATTTTGATTTGTCCCACCTTGCGCACACACTGGCAGCGCTCTGCACAGCCTTGCCAAGAAACTGCTGGCTCGTCTGGGCCCATGTGAACCTGCTCGGATTGTGTGGGAAGGAAGCAGGTGACACCTATTCATTAACCATTAGCACTCGGCGTCCACGCCAGGCCAGCTGGCCTCCGTGCGCTCCTTCACCCAATTCACTCATATTTCTCTAAGGAAGGAGCTTTTAATAGAGGACAAAACAAAATGAATGAATTTGCTGCTTCAAAGCGAGGTGCAGATGTGAATGATGGATAGCAGACACGAATATTTATACCTCCTATTACGGACACCATCAAAGTCATGACCTGAGAGTGGGATATCGGGCGAGATTATAGTAATGGCTAATGAATGGGTTGTAGTCACAGTTTAATGTTTTTACATAAATGCAGAAAATTGTCAGGTGCTTGGTACAAAACAGGGGAGTCAACACAAGGCACATTTTTTTTTCATTGTGATTGTTTTTTTGTATCCATCTGTTGGGTTTCATCCGGTGGTGTTGTTCAGGTCTGTTAGCAATAAAGTAACCAGTTATTTAAATAAAACAATGTTCACGCAACATTCAGTGTGTGTTCACTTTTTGCTTTTTTATTTTAGCTACCAGCCTAATGGAAGGCTGTCTGACCAAAAATACTTTACATCCATCAATACTCTTTTTTCTAAGTTCGTCAGTTAGTCATTTTCTTACCTGCTTCATTCGTCAGGGTTGTGGTTTGTCCAAAGCCCACCTGGAATGACTGGGTACAAGGCAGGAATACCCCCAGGACAGGGCACGAATCCATTGCAGGGTACCACACACATGCATCTGTTCACACTTACACCTAGGGGCAATTTAACACATCCAATTTGCCTACCATGTGTGTTTTTCAGGACGTAGGAGGAAACCGGAGCACCCAGCAAAAAAACATCACGGACACAAGGAGAACACATCAAACTCCTCACAGACCGAGACCAGAGTGAAGAACCCACAACCCCACATCCCTGGACTTGTGTAGCACACACACTACCTGCGGTGGCAGCATGCTGCCCTTTTGTAACCTGTGTAATCGCATTTTAGAAATTAGCAAACTAAACTCAGAGCTGAAGTTCTAATTGTATAAAGTCCTGTTTCCTGCTTATTCTACTTGCTGAAAGCTGCTGAAGCTTCCTTTAAAGAAAGAAATAGATACTGAACCTATGACAAGCAAGTGTTGTTACACCATAAAATATAACCGCCACCTAGGTTCCAATACAGGCCATATAACACAGTTTGCCCCAGGACAAGGTAGCGATATACTGCACATTGTATCGTATTGGGGTATTTCAGTACTTTATGTCTATTTGTGTTAATAACGCACCAGAAATTTACAATGACACTAAATATATTTTTAAATTGTTATGAAAGGAATTCATTTTCTCTTCTGTCCTGCCCCAGTGTTACTCTTTTTTGGGGGCCTTTAGAACAAGAGCAAATAAAGCTGATTGATTTTCCAGGTGCTGCCGCTGTACAGCCAGGCAGATATTTACAGAAGAGGCAGTAAAAGTGTGCCATGTTTAACCAGCCTGATTTGTGCAGACAATTGAGTGTGTGCATGTGTGTGTGTGTGTGTGTGTGTGTGTGTGCATGTGTGTGTGTGTGTGTGTGTGTGTATGGATAGGAGGCAGATGCTATGGCACATAGATAAGAGGCCTTTTAACCTTACCTACAGTGAGATGTTCTTGTGAATTGTATGTCCAGCTCACCGGACTAAAACTCATTTACCAGACTGGCTTCATGGAGTCCGTAGCTTAGCTTCTTTAAGATGTAAATAGGACACACTGATAATTTTATGGATGTGTTTTTGACATGCTACCTCTCCTATCATATTTAGGAATTCATGAGTTGGCCATGGGCATATCTATAGCTCTGGAGCATATTAGTAGTAGGATATATGTAGATAAATACTGTTTTAAGGAATACAACCTAATAAAAATGTACAATACAATATCTGAATACTGCTGCTCCTATGGCAGTCATATTTAATATATAGATAGGATAAACTATGGTGATGCATAACAACAGATGGACTACAGTTGGTAATTGTACACCCATTAAAACCGTCTCAATTTCTACATCAGTGTATACATGATGAAATTGCCTCTTGTTCCCTTTTTATATGCCCTTGCTAAAATGAAGCTGGGCTGAAAAAAAAATGCTGAGCATCCCTGTGCACAGCTAATCCCAAGAATATGCTCAGCTAGAGCTGCATCTAAACCCAGGATTAGCAGAAATAGTCCCTGTGTGCAGCAACAGTCCAGGATTGGACTGATTACAGAAGAATCGAGATGCTCATGGCTAAATATTAATTAAAGGTGTCAAACAATGAGAGATGTGCACAGATGCTGGTGAATAAAGTTATTGCACAATGATTTGGGTTAAATGTTTTGCTTTACATTTAAAAACCTTTATGTTTTTGTTGCATGGCTGTAAAATGCAGAAAGGACACAACATCACACACAATAAATAGTGAACATGGGGGTTAATAGGAAAGCAGTGTGTGTGTGTGTGTGTGTGTGTGTGTGTGTGTGTGTGTGTGTGTGTGTGTGTGTGTGTGTGTGCGTGTATGTATGTATAACTATATATAACTGTAGAACATATAACTATTACAGACAG
>JAOVVF010000034.1:7548738-7559170 GCA_028565595.1 Duopalatinus emarginatus | reverse complement strand
CACACACACACACAGAGAGAGAGAGAGAGAGAGAGAGAGAGAGAGAGAGAGAGAGAGAGAGAGAGAGAGAGAGAGATGGTACACTAGAATTCTAATTTCATTTCCTGTGTGCTGACGTGTGTGTTTGTGTGTGTGTGTGTGTGTGTGTGTGTGTGTTTGGGTCAGATACAGCAGCGTTAAGCATATCTGGGTGGTTAGTTCGGGCTGAAAAGCAGTCTACCAGCTGCAGGCTGCCACTATCAGAGGAGGATTATTATAGAATGTGAAGGGTAAAGATGAGCTATAAGGTGCATCTGGACACTTTCACAGTGCTGCATTTACACTTTATACAGTATTTACAGTTTCTGTATAATATCAACCTGTAGATGTTCACTCACCATTGTAGTGTTAATGTACTGAATCCGCATATATTGTGTACTAGAGACTAACCCGTTGTTCTCTACATGTGTAGGTTAGAATCCCTTCCTCGTCTTTTTACTTATAGAGTACAGAAATACACTGAAGTGTCAGAAACTGCTACATATGAGCCTATGCAAAATACATAGGCTGGTGGTGGCTCCATAATATTATGGGGTTTGTTTAGCTGGTGTTCAATGGGACCCCTGGTAAATGAAATGAAATGAAAGTGAACTATTTTGCCTTACAGTGTTTTTCACACAGAAGGAATGTGACCTCTGCATTTAACCCATCCATGCAGCAAAACACACACCCCAGTGAACACTAGGGGGCAGAGAACACACTTGCCAGGAGCAGGGGCAGCCCCAAACCATGGTGCCCTTGGAGCAGTTAGGGGAGTTAGGTGCCTTGCTCAAGGGCACCTCAGTCATGTCTTGCCCAGGGTGGGAATTGAACCCACAACCTTCCGGTCACAAAACCAGTTCCCTAACCACTAGGCCACGGCTACATCTACAAGCATCTCTGACAGGTGAACACGATGGCTGCATTCAAAATAGCAAACTACATACTACTCACATGCTAAATCTGCCTAAAAGTAGTATGTAGTATGCATTATGTGACCATACTGGAGCTCTGTAGTGTACTACAGGTACCCAGATAACGTACTACTCCAGTCAGATTTTCTAGTATACACAGGAGCTATCTTTGTCGTGCACTACATCCCGGCATGCACCGCAGCCTCACTGGCTCCACCTACTTATTTTACATAACGATATATTATTCCATCATTATTTAATATGAAAGTCATTTATAAGTCATTTATATGAAAGCAGTTACACCTGTTTTAGACTCCTCCACCTCCTCCTTTTTCTCCTACTCACACTGATTACGTATAATAACAGAAAGGCTTTGGACATTTTAAAACTTCTGGGTCTTTAATATAAATTCACAGTCGACTTTTCTGACTCTACTACATACTACAGATGGTAGGCAGTATGCAGTATATACTACTGTAGTATTCAGTATGCCATTTGCAATACAGCGTATGCGTGCCTCCGTTCTTGACGAGTTACACCTGTTCATGTCCTGCATTCATTCTTATTGGTTTGTCCTCTTTTAACAGGACAATGCACCACCATACACATTTAGAGACACCAAATTATGGTTAGAGGAACACTCAGATCTCAGCGTTATCACACATCTGAGATGACGTGCAACACGCTGTAGAACACGAAGATCCTACACCTCGGAGTTCGGAGCTGCAGGAAGCATGGTGTTCATTGCCTACAGAATGCAAGCTGGTGAAGTCCATGCCCATAATAATAATAATAATAATAATAATAATAATAATAATAATAATAATAATAATAACAGCAACAATTATTATTATTATTATTATTATTTTTTTTTATTTTTTTTTTTTTTTTATTATTATTATGTGTATATGTTTACAGTGAAATATTCTAAATGATTTTATTCTAAAAACTAAAAGAGACAGATGTTTGTTCTTTTGGTTAGGAATAGCATTTATTAGCTACATGTATCATTATGTCTATGAAAGAAACCCGGACATAGACAGTGAACCCAACATGTGTGTGTGTCTCTGTGTGTGTTTTGTGGTTGCTTTCCGCTTGTCTCATGCAGTCAGTGTCTGCTAGTTGCATTAGCGGACCATCTGTAGCTTTAGTGTGTGTGTGTGTGTGTGTGTGTGTGTGTGTGTGTGTGTGTGTGTGTGTGTGTGTAAGGGCCAGGGCAGCCTCAGTGCAGTAATGTTCCAGGAGGCTGTCTGGACCCAGTCAAGGCTTTATGCAAGAACGATTGCCCCCCCTCCCACCCATCCCCCCTTTTTCTGTCTCGTTCTCTGCTGCCTTCACACACTCTGCCAGAACACACCCGATAAACCAGAGCTCCTCCCGGCCACCGGAGACGCCGTCAAACTCTACAGAGGCATGAGTCATCCTTCCTATGGCTCCTAATAACACACTCCTAATGTTTCCACACAGCCTATATAATTTGTCCGCCATTTTGCTTAACGCATCTGATCCCGTAGCGAGAAGGCAAGTCGAAAGCCAGCCCTTTGTCAGCGTGCTAATGTGAATGTCGGCTTGCATGGAGGGAGGGAGCCAGTGAGGGGGAGGGAGAGAGTAAGGGAATAAGGGAGAGCCCCATATGGTCCACAGACACAGCTCGATCTGTGCAGTTTGTTGTTGTTATTTATTTACCAGAGTGACAGAACGAGTGGAGTGCCAGCAGAGCGGGCCGACACTCTGGCACTGACAAACGCTAACGTCCAACAACCAGACACCCCCACCCTTTCTGAGTGTGCGTGCGTGTACACCATCTGTGAGACAGCCTTGCTGGTGCTTATCTGTTGCCTCGCTGTGACCCCACGGGCATCGGGCCATGCTCCCTGGGGCATCTGCTGACATCACCGGGTAACTGTCATGACACAGGCGTGCCCCTCCAGCAGGGGCTCCGTCACTGCTGCTCTAGCCTGGAAGTGAAGCTTGTTATAATTATCTCTGTGTTCCTCCCTTCACATCATGTACCATTTCCTCTGTCACCTCTTTGAACACAATCGTTCAATTCTTCTCCTCTTTTTCAAATAGGGGTTTCCAGATGGTTTGAGAAGTCCTCAAATGTGGATATCACAGCCATTTAAAACTATGTCTAGTGTGTATTTTTGTGTATAAGTGTATTTGTATATATTTGTATAATTTATGTAGTAGAGCCCTGTACATCACTTCTGTATTCTTTTACTATTTGTATTTATCTATTTTTATTTCTTTGTCTATTTTTATTTTCTTGTTGGTAAAGAACTCGCCTTAGGAGCGGAAGGTCCCAGGTTCGATCCCCGCAAGCGACTTTGACTTCGACTGAAGTGCTCCCCGGGCACTGTGGATAGGTGCTGCCCAGTGCTCCGCCCCCTGGGAGGGGGAAGGGGTACTTTTGGTAGTTAATAAGTGTTGCATACTGGAAATACCCCAGATAACCTGCTGTTTTGGAGATGCTTTGACCTCATTGTCCTGCTATTTGTCAGTCACTCCGATCTCTGCACCCATTTTTCCTTTGCTTTTTTATTTTTAAACAAAAGACCCCTGGTGTGTATTACAGTGTGAAAAAATATATTCAATGTTGTCTCAAAAATATATCATAATAAGATTATCAAGTTTTTATTTACATTTACAGCATTTGGCAGGAGGCCAATGTAGTGTTAGGAGTCTTTGGGCAGCCCTTATTGGCTGCCCAGATCAGGAACCGAACCCAGGTCTCTCACATGGGAACCCAATGATGTTACCACTATACCACCCCAACCACTCGTTCATACCTTACACTATACATTTACATGTCCTTTCTATTTTTTTGACTGTTTTTATTTTGTCCCCCTCTTTCTCGTCTCTGTAACACAGAGTTTGAGCTCTTCTCCTATCCCTCTCTTATAAACAGAGCCTTTTGCACTGAAAAGGTCATTGTGTTCCTCACTTCGTGTGCTTCTACTTTATTTTTAACACACTCGTGTCTCTATTCCTTCATTTTTTTTTTCATGCACACGGTCTTTGCGCTCGTGTATTTTTGACATTATCATTGTGTTCCTCCATTGTGTTGTTTTCATATCTAAACATCGTCTCTTTCCCCTCGTCACTGGCTTTATGTTCGTCTTCTGTTGAAATGTATGTTCTTTTCATTTTTCGCTCTGATTAACATGTCAAACTCTTCTACTTCCTTTTCTCCTTATGAATTGTTTCACTACTTGGCCTCTTCGTTTGCCTTTCCTTTTTTTTTTTCCTTGGAAAAAATCCTTGTCTCTGACTCAATGTCATCTTAAGAGCTCTTCTCTTCTATCTTATTCATTGTCTTTTTACGCCTTTGCTCTTATCATGTGTTTATTTCCATTCTAATGGATCCATTTCGACCTTGACCTACAACAGAGCACTCACATGATGATGAATTGGGTGTTTTTCTTTCTCTTTGTCATGGGTAGCTGACATCATCGTTTCAGAGACAATGCTTTGAGTATTAGGAGACACACAGTGCTTCACCATGGTTCCAGGAAGTGAAATAAGTCCTTACAGTAAGCGAATACCCCATAGGCTCAATTAGTCCTTTGCCGCGGGACCTCTCCCTGTGTTAATTGGATGAGCATTGAGGCTGTTGCTGTGAGACTGGGGACATCGCTGCTGCTGTTTTCTCCAAACCGGTAATGACGACCTGGCTGTTTTCTGCTTTCTCTGAATATTTGTCAGTGATGCAGCATCATGTAGAATTCTGTAAAAACAGAAACTTAACTTATCCGGGCTGTATCAGATTCACTGAGCTGATAAAATTCCCCTGCCATTTTCACACCTCTCAGTAAGAATTCCTTAGTGTAAGCACAATACAAATACATGTTTAAATCATCACATATAAAAAAAAATGAAAGAAATGAAAGTGAACTATTTGCCTACTGTGTTTTGCACACAGAGGAATGTGACCTCCACATTTAACCCATCCGTGCAGTGAAACACACACACCAGTGAACACTAGGGGCAGTAAACACACTTGCCCGTAGCAGGGGGCAGCCCCAAACTACAGCGCCCAGGGAGCAGTTGGGGGAGTTAGGTGCCTTGCTCAAGGGCACCTCAGTCGTGCCTTGCCCTGGGTGGGGATCGAACTTGCGACCTTCTGGTAACAAGACCACTAGGCCACGGCTGCCCATCTATATCAACTATGATATGTTATATCAACTATAACATAAACCACCTTCCTAAACAGCTGCCTAACGGCTGTGAGCCTTCAAGGTATGGACTTGGATCCTTTTGCGGGTCTTCTATGGGATCAGACCAGACAGGCTAGCCTTTACACCCCCATGCACATCAGTCAGCCTTGGCTCCCATGACCCTGTCACCACTTCCAGGGAAGGTGAGCAAATGTGAATGCACATGCTGTGAATTGGCTGTAGTAGTAGCCATGTTTGTAGGCTGAAGTGTATCTTGGGAGATTGTGTCCTGTGTCCTTGGCATGGATGAATGAAAGAATGGATGTATGGATGCACGGATGCTCTATTGATCCTGATGGAGTCTGTTGATGCTCTATCCTGTAGGTGTGTTGTTGAGCATCCAAGGCTGGAGCTAATCATCCTCTAGCCTTCATCAGTGGCAGTTTCTGATGTCAGCAACGTTCTTGTTTCTCAATTAATTCCTGCCTGTCAATAGAAAGAAACAATCAGCATATCAGTAAAGGTGTCAAAGGGGGAATATGGGCCTATCATAGTCTTTTGTTAATGCATGTGCAGGACGGTTTTGTACAAGATGGTTTTACATAATATGACATTTTATTGTTTATTATTATAATTATTATAATAATTATTTTGTTAGTTTAACGTTATATATTTAACATTATTTGCATCAAGCATCTTGCATTGTCATGGAAACGGCTGTAAAGCAGAAAGATGTTGTAAAGTCTTGGCTCCAGTTAAGCGTGTGTGTAGTAGCCAGACGAACATTATAAATCTTATTTTCTGTGTTATATTAATCCAAAAGCAAATGTAAGTTTCATCATTTTCATCAGATCTTACCAGTGATTTCAAACATGTTTTTTCCCCCGTAATTTCTATTTTAGTTTCAGAGAAATAGACATCTCCCCATTGAAAGAGATAGGAGTTTGATCTTGTATGGCTCAAAATAACTGCCTGGAGGCGTTACTAAAAATGGCGGCAAGTGAACAGACTTGTCTTATACTGACTTAGGTTATACCCTCAGTAAGATGGCTGCAACCGTTGTACACTGGTACCAACAGTGTTCTGGTCGATGTCTCCTGATTCATTTATCATGGATAAGCTAGACATGCTCCAACACAATGTGCATAGCAGCAAATGGACTACAGTCATACAGACTACACCTACAAGTGACCTATATGATGGGTGGGCAGATACATGGTATAAGTTAATAGATTGGAGGATTTGATTCAAACAGTGTCATATAATAGTATACTGATGATGTAAATGTAAAAGTAAATGTAAAGGCTTCACTTATGGGCCAAGTTTAACAGGTTCTTTTTTAGCCTAAAGTATTTACATATTTTTATCTCAGAACACAGAGTGTTCAGTCCTAATATAATCACCTCTAATCGAAATGCTTGTGAGTAAGCATACTTTATTGGTATTTGCACTACGCAGAAGCTTCATCACTCTGATGTGCTGTGGATTCTGTCCAGCAGAATCATTTGCACCATAATCAAGCGGCATCGAGGCGATAACAGCGCTCTCATTTACAAGGTCCTGAGATGCATCTGAAAATTTAATCAGGCCACTTATTTTCAGTAATGGAGCTGGAATTGGATTATGCTTTCTGTCTGATCCTCAGTGCCACGAGAAGCCTGACGCACTTCTCCTCGTGCTTTTAGCTCCTCGTTAAGACGCAGGAGCTGATGAGGTTAATTGGATGTTTTAGCTGCGGTGTAATGACTCGGAAGAGCAAGTTTTCTGCTGCAGGCATGCGCCGTGCGACCACGAGCAGCTGCTGTACGTCCTGGCCTCGTGATGAAGCAATTACGACCATGAGCTGAACTCATCTTGGTCACTGATCTCGGAGGGAGGGCAGCTCGATCTGCAGAGGTTAATTACCTGACCTCAGATGACAGGAAGCTACTGTAGTACTGAGGCCTGCGGTGCACAAATATCCAAGAGACCTGCTGTTAACCACTGTCCTGATGTGAATGCACATGTGGTGCTGGTCAGTCAGAGTCTGTTTATTCAGGCATTTGTCATATTTTAGGATTCCCATAAAGCACACCATTGTGGCACATTGTGCACTGTGGGGGCAGCCGTGGTTAGGTGACCGGAAGGTTGCAGGTTTGATCCCCACCCAGGGCAGAACACGACTGAGGTGCCCTTAAGCAAGGTACCTAATTCCCCTAACTGCTCCCCAGACGCTGTGGTTTGGGGCTGTGCCCTCCCCCACTCTGGGCTAGTGTGTGTGTGTTTCACTGCATGGATGGCTTAAAAGCGGAGGTCACATTCTGTCTGTGTGCAAACACAGTAAGGCAAAATAGTTCACTTTCATTACTATTACTAATGTCTGAAACATAATATGGAGGAAGAAAAATTGTGGTTCAAGAACAAATTCAGCCACAAATTTCCACTAAATCCCATTAAACCTAATACAGGCCTTTAGATAAATTTAAACTCTGATATTTGTTCCTGTATATAGTACCAGAGCTATGCAGATAGCATAGCTATGTGTGACTAAGCCATAACTGATGGCTGCCTTTCGTATGTTATATTTGTTTGGTCAGGCAGTAGTGCACATATACACATTAGATTTATGCTATGCAAGATATGCAAGGTGCACACAAAAATGCTGGGGCATGAAAAAAAGGCGGAAAGTTTTGAACGAAGACAATGTGACCAATTCTGCAATTACCCACATCTGTTTTCTGGTCCGCCCTCTAGAGGAAGCCTCCAGTATAACCCAGGTAGCACATAAGCTGTGCACAGGTACGATCACTACGCAACTGGTTATCTACGTGAATGCGTGGTCAAACAGCAAGTATATCTCTAGCCTTACTGTAATGCTGCATTTGAACAAAGTTGAACTTGTAATTCACCACCTACAACTTAACAATTTAACTCGTCAACTTAAGGTAGTCTTCTCAACTACCGATTCCTTTTAACGTCAAACCAACAGTATGAATTAGTTTAAGTGAGTTTATAACAGTATTAGCTTTAGATTTGTCAATATACAGACACTAAGGTCCCTGAATGTTATTTATCTGTAGATCATGATTTCCAGTGATGCCACAGCCATCCAGGCCCAGGAGTTAAAGAGAGCAAAATTAGCCATGTACTCATTAGCTAAAATTAGCCATGCATTACAGTTCCCCTCAAAAGTTTCATGAACAAAGTTGATGTGGTCAGCTGGCTCCATGTGCCTCAGAGGGAACATGCGATAGCCCTTGCCATCCCTGGTTAGCAGCTGTCAGTTGGCCATGACTAAATTAGAGAAGACAAATCAATGATAATGCCAAAACAAACATACATGAACATACTAACCACTGTTTCGAGAAGGTACTCATCAATATTAGAGTTATCGCTAATGATAGCTACCTAGCTTGTTGCTACACTACTTGCTATTGTGGTTTCTGTGCTGTGATTTCAGTCTGAAATGTTGCACGAATATTTAAAGTGTACAGTTGTAGAAGAGAGTCAGTGGATACTCAGGCTGTTGCAACTATTTGTCGTATCTGTAAAATACAGATAACTATAAAAGTGAGGTTAAAATAGCTTTTCTGCTTCGCAAACAAAAAACATGCTTTCATAAAAAGCATGCGTTTTTCTTCCACTTCACAATGTGGCGAGGTGGGAAACGGCATTATAACAACTTGCAAATTGCCACTTACTGTGCAGCGAAAACATGTAACAGCCTTTTATGTTCAGGTTCAGACATTTTCCACTATATACAGTAGCTCCTGAACTGATATATGTTGCTTTTGCTCTAGTAAACTTCTTGCATTATAAAAATGTCATCTGATCAACCATAACATTAAAACCACTAAATTATTGACAGTTATAGTCAATAATATTAAATACTTATTATAATTCTTTTTATAATTGAAGTTCTTTATGGGGGATCTGGTGTTGTGAATTCGATTCTCATTTTGAGTTTGGTGTGTTCTCCTCGTGTCTGTATGGGTACATGTGAGTGTGTATGTGAATGGGTGTGTGTGTGGTACCTTGAGATTGCACCCTGTCCAGGGGTATTCCTGGCTTGTGGCCAATGATTCCGGATGGGCTCTGGACAAACCACAACCCTGACAGATGAAGCGAATAAAAGAATGACTGACTGACTTTACATAATAATTGTATCCACTGCACAAATATAGTTCCTTTAAATTGTTTGGTTATTTGTGTGTTCTTTTTTTTTTTTTTGGTCTCAAATTGTAACTTTAAGGTTTGTGTGTAATTGACCGGAAGGTTCCCACAATTGTTAGATGGCAGTCGCAGAGTTGGACCCTTGAGGATGGATAGATAAGAGTAGCTTTATTGATCTCTGTTTAATACTCCTAGAGGAAAGGAATCAATTACAGCCATAATGCGAGGCGATTCCCAAAACAGAGATAACGTTTATCCTATTGATTACTCCACACATAACAATAAGCACATAGCTGGACAGTTATATAACAAATGACTATACATATGTGTCACATTCCTCTTACATATCTCCATCAGATTTCTATTGTAGCATGGCATTGCAGCCTGCAAAAATGTAGATCCCCAAATCAAGCAAATAAATTAACAAATGAAATACTAATTGGCTTCTTTGTGAGGCTGAGAGCCTTTTCATTCGAGCACAAAGCGTAATTTGGGATGAATACATCAGTATTGAGGAAGTGACCCGTGCTGTGAAACGCTGTGTTGCTATGGCAGCTCACACAGCGGCCCTATCGCTCTTAGCCGTAATGGCGTACAGCGCACTTTTAATGGAGTTGCTTCAGGTAGGAGGTCCGTCCTCCATCTCTGCTTTGTGTGAAAGTGTTTGGTGAATATGCGGATATTCTGCTGCACTTAAAAAACTGTCCGTATGTACAAACAATACAGCTGTGCGTGGGCGAACGGGGTTAGCGGCTGTCTGTTGTTGGGAACGTCAAAGTCTGACCTTTGACCTTTACCTCAGGTAGGATTAAGTAAGCTCTGGTTCTCATTAAACTTTTTGTTAACATGTAAACATGTAAAGATGCTTCTAGGACCTTTTTATTGTACTTTTTTTTCTTTGTTAAAATTTATTTCTAATGGTTTTACGTTCATGGATATGTTCAAATGTCAGGTTAATAAGTTTCACTATTTATGTAAATCTTTAAAGTAACTGAACTTCCTTTTACAAACAATGGACAAAATATGAAAAGTCCACCCAGTCACATTAGCTGACATGCTACTATTATCCCTGACAGTGTGATGCAGCCGTAATCATCCATTTACATTTACAGCATTTGGCAGACGCTCTTATCCAGAGCGACTTACAAGGTTACTGGTATTACAGGTAGGCCAGTGTAGTGTTAGGAG
>JAOVVF010000034.1:7526775-7541130 GCA_028565595.1 Duopalatinus emarginatus | reverse complement strand
GAGAGAGAGAGAGAGAGAGAGAGAGAGAGAGAGGTGTGTGTGTGTGTGTGTGTGTGTGTGTGTGTGTGTGTGTGTGTGTGTGTGTTTATCTACTGTTATCTCTGGCTCGCCTTGCAGCTGCACTCCACCTGTCACTCAGACAGGGAGTGGTGTGTGTGTGTGTGTGTGTGTATGGGGGCTTATTTTCTGTATTTACATATGTGCGTGTGTTTGTGTTATACTGTAAGTAAAAAGTGGACTAAAGGAATGTGTGTATGTCTAAAGCGAATCTCTCCAGATAATACATGTGCACAGCATCATTATGCCTAAACATAGCACCGCATCCATACCAGATGTGCATTCACAGGGCAGCTGTAGGCTTGTGGTTAAGGAACCAGTTCTGTGCCCGGAAGGTCCCCGGTTCGATCTCCACAACCGACAAGACACAACTGACGTTCCCTTGAGCAAGGCACCTAACCCTCAACTGCTCCCCAGGCACTGTAGACAGGGTTGCCCACTGCTCGGGGCATGTGTGCTCACACCCTACTACTGTGTGTTCACTGGTGTGTGTATGTTTGTGTCTCTGCATGGATGCGTCAGATACCTGTGTGTGCAAGCACAGTGGTCAGTGAGTGGTTCACTTTACTGATGAATAAAGGCAATGATTGTTAATTGTTTCTATAGTAACTATAATAACATTGGTAATAATATTAATATCATATCATGATGTCAGTAATGTACCTGGAGAACTGTTGATCTTAAATTAAATGAGGAACTGAAACATGTTTTGCCTTAGTTTATATAATATAAATGTTATTAATTTATAACGTTTAAATTATGTATTGTGTTTTTTTTTCTTTTAGAGGAAGCTGAGGCTGAAATCAAGCCTGACTCTACAGTTACAGCCTCCATTATAAATGACGCAGCTTCTGCCCCCTGAAGCCATACTTAAAGTTCAGGCACCAAAAGATCAAAACAGATTTCACACTGTCAAATTCTTATTCTTGAATCAGTTTTCTTTTTTTTTATTGCATATTAATATAACATTATGTAAAATCTTAGTAATTGCTGCCTGATATATTCACCCCCTCGGCAGGTTCTTGACTTACAACCAGTAATTCGTATCTATAGCAGACAGGCTTGGTTTATATCCAGTATTTTGTTTAACGATCCTTTAATTAAAGTGTTATTTATCTGTCATCCTGTGCATCATTCTCCCACTGCATCCACCTCCCCCAGTGTACCAGTCTACAGGAACGCTGACCCCTCCCTTAAGCTCTGAAATAAGCAGGGAATACCCTGTAAAATGCATCAAATATTAAACAGTTAATGATGTTTAATGTCAGAGTGCCCTTATAATTCAGAAAGCTTTGATCTGTGTGGTTCCTCTCTCTCTCTCTCTCTCTCTCTCTCTCTCTCTCTCTCTCTCTCTCTCTCTCTCTCACTCTCTCTCTCTCTCTCTCTCTCTCTCTCTTGCCGTGTGTGTGAGCAACGTGGTCTCATGAAAAATGCAGGTGATGTGAATTTCAGATGAGTAAAGTCACAAGAAAAGGTTTGACTTTGAACCCCACCCCTTAATCTACCAATACAAGGTGTGTCAAGAAAATGGCCTGCTTTTTGTTATTCTGAGGTAAACTGCAATACATTGAAACAATGACCCACTCTGCTCTCCAGGCTATTTTTTTTAACGGTGGTGTGTGTGTGTGTGTGTGTGTGTGTGTGTGTGTGTGTGTGTGTGTTTTAAGCAGATCTGGATGCTTTTGGGTCTGCTCAAACACCAGGGTGTTGCTGACTTGTTGTGCAGCTCCTGTTGCTCCTCTATCATGGGAGTTGGTTGCCAGGGTGAAGCAGGTGTTACCCAGGTGTGTGACTTGGGAAAGCAGAGAGCTTTCGCTAACGCCTTATAGTCATGTGCACATGCATGCACGCACTCAAGATTACTTTCTAGATGATTCTGTGTGCTTTTTCAAATGCACTTTCTTATAACATTTATATCTCCGTGGACCTGCCATAGACAGGGCCTAAGGGGCACTGAATGGTTCAATGAGTATGAAAATGATGTGTGTATCATATGCTTCCACCTTTGCCCTCATCAGATCTCTACCCACTTGGACACCTATGAGACATTTTGAAGCCATGTGTTAGACAGCGTCTCCAGCACTATCATCAAAACACCAAATGAGGGAATATCTTTTGGAAAAATAATGTGCTCCATTAGAGATCTGGAAGTGTGTAGAATCAACACCAAGGCGTATTTAGAGCTGTTCTGGAGGCATGTGATGGTCTGCTACATTATTAAAACACTGGTTTTCCTCTGATTTTTGTCTGTATATGCATATAGTTTTATAACACTTCTGTCTAGAAATAATTCATAAAATTGGAAACCAAAAAAAAAAATTGCCAATAGAACAAAGATTCCAAAAATCTATGAATATGTTTAATAATAATCATATATTAGGTTAGATCTTAACTGCAACCTTATAATACAATACTGCTATACTACTATAATAAGATGACCGATCAAGGCATGTACTCCAGAGGACCTCTCAAGGTAATCTGTAGTATCTGTGACATCAAGATGTTAGCAACCATGGATTAGCAACGCATAAATCAGTTGGTTCACCGGTTGCCCTTCCTTGGACCCAGTCGTCTGGACATGACAATTTGGTCCATGTCAACTTCAGGAACTGCCTGTTCACTGGCTATCTAATATATCCCACCCATTGCCAGGTGCCATTGTAATGAGATAATGAGTTACCTTGACCTGGGTCAAAATCTGTTTTGGTGGTTTTACTGTTATGGCTGAACACTGGCAGTGAATTAGCAGTCTAGTCACTGCTAGTCACATCAGAGAAGTGTACTGTGATCTCTGTTTCTACACTGGAGTAGGACAAGGAGGTAAATATGTAAAAAGTTTGTCAGCCTGTCAGTCATTATCTTATCCACTTAGTCCGTCAAGGTCACAGTTTGTCACCCAGAATCACTGGGCGCACGACAGGAATAACCCCTGGACAGGCTGCCAATCCATTACTGGGTATCACATACAAACACACACCCGTTCCCTCACACACTCACACCTAGGGGTAATTTAGCACATCCAATTCACCAACCATGTGTGTTTTTTAGAAGGTGGACAAAACCGAAAAACCCACTTGGACATGGTGAGAACACACCAAACTCCACACAGTCAGAGATCAGAGTGAAGATCGAACCCACAACCCCACATCCCCGGAGCTGTTCAACACACACTACCTGCAACGACACCGTGCTGGCAGTGAAAAGTTTGTGAGTTTGTTTATTTTCTTTCCTCGTCTTAGTTAGATAACTCATCTTAATGAGTTAGTAAGCCATGTAACCACCATATAGTGAAAAGCAGAAATGCCACACATACAGTAGTCTAGTTAAAACATAAAATCCAGCTCCCCAACTCACAGGATTCCACACTGCTTTACTCCCTCCTTCACTTTTAAGAAGAGCTGATGGTCAGGTTGAGAGGTATTAGATAAAATCTCATCCACACTGCTAAAATTAGCACACTGCTCTCATCTTTTAAAGGTCAAAACACCCATAGTAGTTGTGTTGATGCTTAAATTCACCCCACTTCAACCCACTGCGTTATTTTCCAACGCAAGCTCATGCCAAAGCATGTTATTTCTCTCGCACTGCAGCAATTTGCATAGTGTATGGGCCTATTATCATTTACTAATGAATGACACGTCATTGCCATTTAGAGTTACATTTAACAAAAAAGCTTTCTTGAAGATGCCAATGGGAAAAAATACACTGAAGTGCCAGAAACACTGGTACAGATGAGACTGTGCAAAATACATAGGCTGGGGGTACATAATGGAATGGGATTTATTTAGCTGGCATTCCTTAAGCGTCAACAAACATCTCTGACATGTGAACGCCGTGTGAGCCTTTCTAGACGTGTGTGACAGTGCACTGACCTGTTGGAAAAGGCCAAACCCAAACCCAGAATGTATGCATGAACATGAGCGGGTATAACTTGTCAGAAAAGAGGAACACAGCTTTCATCTATCAAAGAGGTTTGTAGATGTACCAGGGGTCCTATGGAATGCCAGCAAAATAAAACCCATACCATTATGATGCCACCACCAACCTATGTATTTTGCATGGGCTTTATGTACCAGTTTTTCTGGCACCTCTTTATATACAGACACTGTATAGGGGTGACTCATAAAAAATGTTTCTTCCTCATAGGAATGATTATATGATTTGTTAAATAGCAGCATATTTTCAATCCACCTATTATTAGTCTTAGATTAAGTTGCTATGAAAATGGTCTCGTTGTTGTTGTTGTTGTTAAACGGGTGGATTTTATTCTTTTTAAAAAATCATTAAAAGTCAATAAAAAAAGCATTTCTACAACATTAAAACCTTTATTTTAAGCGTCCTCATCTCACACATAGACACCGCAGCCATAACACAACCCGAGTGGATTCTGTTTAAGGTTTTTTTTTGATTGTTTTATTGTCATCATTTTTATTTGGACACATAGCAATACTGCAGAAACACACAAGCACTGACGGAATGATTCCCCAAAACTAATCGGCCTATAGGGAATAGGCTAATTATTGTAAGGCTACTTATAAAAAGGGTGGGGAAAACGGTCTTTTGACCTCTAGGCTATTTTTTTTTGCCTTCTTATCGCTGCATTGATTGAATTGATTAAATTAAACATTTGGCCGTTTCAAAGTATCTAGCCTAATCAAAATAATTTAAATAAAACCTTTGCAATAAATAAATACATAGATAAAGCGGTGTAAACGTATACACACACACGGTGGAATGATATAAAAATAAGAAGCGTACCATTTAAAGGATAAATAAGACATTCAGTCACCCCACATTTACACAATTAAGGCAGTTTTACAGCAGAATGTGTGTGAGCTATTTCAAGGCATTTCTGGCTACACTAGAAGGCTAAAACCCTTTTTATCATTGTAATTATTCATATTCTTCTTATTATTATTATTAAGGTCTGAGAACAAAAGCTAAAAGTCCAAAGTCCACAGATCCACAAGCTAGATTAAAGCTAAAAGTCATATAGGTAGATTTCCATTCCTGTGAATTCGAAGGCATTTTCAGTAACGGCACAGCCAGGATTATCGGTTTCTTAGGTCTAGGTGAGCTAACACAGTACAGGAGTTGTGCAGAGAGTCTAGAAAAATAATTTAACAGTCTAAGAGTGCACAGCAAAAACCACTGTGTTGAATCAACACTGACTGGTGGCAGGTCTGAGGAGAGGGATGGTGAGGGGGCCAGGCGGGGTTTTTCAGAGCCTGGGTTTTACACTTATTATTATTCCTGACCTGCTGAGGAATCTGTGCACAACACAAAATGGTGCAATGAGGTGCAAGTCAAACCCTAAAGGTTATGACATTAGAACACTTCTATTAAGGGTTATTAAGAGCTTTGAATGTGAGTCAGTTAGTGAAAATAAAAATTAAGACAAAAATCAACAGCCAGATATAAGATTAACCTAGTATTCAGTGTTTCATTAGGACGCTAGAGCATTTTTCTCTTATTATTATTATTGTTGTTGTTTTATTATTTGAGTTAGTTTTGAGTTGTAGCTTTCACATAAGCTGACTGCACTCACATTCATGTTTTTGCTGATTTACTGTTTTAGCAAAATTCCCTTCTAGTAGTTTTAAAGTACTAATAAACTAAATAAATACATAAATACATAAATAAACAAACAACGAAATAAATAAATACATGTATAAATAAGTTTAGTTAAGTTAAATTGTAACAGGGCCTGAAGGTCTGAACCTTCACCCAGGTCATGACCACCTGCAGTGTTGAGGCAGTGTTGTATTAACTAACACTACTGCAGTCATTAATTCACTATAGCCTGATTAAGTGATAGTGCTCAGATGTTCACCTGTGTGTGTGTGTATGTGTGTGTTAATCCCGCACTGTGGATCAGTCTGTGTTAATTGAACACGTGATATTTTCGCTGTGCACTTCATTCTGATAAACTAAGGTCATGTACATTTCAAGCGCGAGCCTGTATAGGTGTGTCGTTTCCCCCCTGCACGCGCCACCGAGTTCTCTTTCGTTTTTCCCTTTGATGTATAAAGGCACGCGAGATCTTCAGCACGCGGGCCGCACGGGCACCTGCAGCAGAATCACCTGCCGGTTTTCCGACGGGTGGCACTTGTTGATGTGACGCGTGAGCGCTGGGGAGCTGTAGAAAGCTGCCGGACAGTGCTTGCACGGATACACGTGGAACGCGTGCTGCACGCGGACGTGCCTCTCCTGCGCTACGCGACTTGGGAAAGTCTCCTCGCACACGGGACACGCGCTCAAGTCCAGCGGCGCCTGCGCCTGCGCCTGTGCATGCTCTTGCCGCTTCCCGTCGGTGTCCGGCGACGGCGCGTGACCGTCGCGACTTGTATTCAGCGGTGCGTGATGTGTCAGGACGTGCTTCTTTAAATACGCCTGGCGTTTGAACTTTCTGGCGCAGCGCTGGCACTCGTACATGCCGTCTGAGTCGGAGCCTGAACCTGACTCGGAGGCGCCGGGACTGGGCGTGTCGCGCTCGCGCTCAAGCTCACCTGGAACATCCTTACTCGTGTCATCTGGCGTGCGCGGTTTTTTGTCGGTGCTATCGTTTCCAGCTGCGTTAAGTTGCTTGGGTTTGTGCCAACGCCGGTGCGAGGCTAGATTGGCAGGGCAGCTGAACGCCTTGTCGCACTCGGGGCACCTGTACTCGACGCGCACGATGCGTGAGCACCTGTGCTGCGCCAGGGCGAAAGGGTCCGCGTACGCCTCACCGCACAGACGACACACGAACTCGCCAAGCGGTTTGTCCACACCGGAGCGCGCGCTGGGCTTCTGCTCAACCGGACCCTCTTTGATCCTCAACCCAAGAACCGGTGAGGTCGTGACCTCGTCCTCGAACTGCAGCTTCCTGATGGCTTTGGTTTTTTTGGGCGCTGGTTTGCTCTTGCGCTCGGGCTCGGGCGCTGAACGTTTGCTCGCGACGCGGTTGCTGTCGCTCGTGCCGATCTTCATGTCCACTGGGGCGCACGCGAGGTGCTGCTGCTGAGCCTCGAAGCTGCTGGGCGTCGGGAAAGATTCCGCCGAGACGGGAGAGCCGAGGTCGAAACGGCGCTCAAGGGACACGCGCTCGTGCTCTCGGCTCACCGGGCGCGTGGGGCTGTACACCGACTGGCACACCGTCTCCGGGTTTCCGTAACGCACCGGTTTGGGAGCGTGGCTCATCAGACTGTCTGCGCGCGGCGGTGCTGATGCGACTAACGCTACCGTCGCGGATGCTGATGGGAGCGCATCACTCGGTCGCTGCACCTGCTCGCGGTCCTGGTCCTCCTCGTGGTCCGCGCGGATCCGGTACGAAACAGCCGCCGCTTTCTTGTTCCTCTTGACTAAAAATCCTCTGGGCATCTTTACAAGCTGAAGGAAGGCACTTTACAGACGGACAGACCGATGGCACTGAAGTCGTCTCAGCGCGCGCGCGGGATGTGTTTAGTTTTAGGCGTTTCCGTTCTACCGTGAGCGGGTCTCCACCCTCCGCCTTTTATTTCCGCGAGCTGCCTCTGTTCATCACCAGGGCATAGCTGCACTGTTTTTAAGCCGAAACCATGAAAGCCACGTCCCCCTGCCAGCCAATCAGGTAGAGCACGAGATCCCTGAGGCTCAGTGAGTGGGAGGGGAGGAGAGACAGAGAGAGAGAGAGAGAGAGAGAGAGAGAGAGAGAAAGGAGAGGAGAGGAGAGGACGAAAGAGAGGAGGACAGAGTGGGAGAAAGAAAGACAGTCATAGAAAGAGTGAGAGAAAGGGGGGCAGATGTACCTGAGAGCTTTTCAGTATAAGAGGATGCTTCACTTTTTTCTGGGTCTGATGGTTCTATAGACATGCACACACACACTTTAGGGTGAGGGTCCGAGGTGAGGTTCGAGCAGCACGGTGCACTGTGGGGAAACTTTTGGAACATACAAGACAGGGGACGAGTGTATCCATGTACCTGCTTAAAGACAGGTACATTCAGTAGCACAGTGTTCAGAGCTGCATAAACACCTGCAGGGTTAATACACGAACAGCTGAACACACCTGAACACCTAACACACACACACACACACACACACACACCAGGCTCTTATCTATGAACAAACACAGGGATGACGTGCAGATGTCTCTTCTATCTTTCTTTATACTGTAAGAAGAAGAAGTGTGTATCTGTCATGTGCAAACATTACAGCACAGTGAAGTGCTTTTCTTCATGTATCACAGCTTGTTAGGATGTTAACATCAGAGCCATGGTAGAGCCACTGGAAAAAATGTCGCTCTCCTTCAGTGCTTTTCTTCTTTCCTTCCTTCCCCTGCTTTTCTTACCTCCAGGCTTTCCTGCCTGCTTTCCTTCCTTCCTGCAGTGCTTTTCCTTCTTTTTCTTCATTCCTTCTGTGCTTGTCCTCCTTCCTTACTTCCACACATTCCTTCCTTTCATGCTTTCCTTCTTCCCTTCTTACTTCTACAATTTCCTTCTAGCAACACTTTTCTTTTCTACATATAGTGATTTTCTTCTTTTTTCCTTTCTTCCTTCCACACTTTCCATTCTTCCCTTCCTGCGTTTTTTCTTCTTTCCCTCAATTTCTTGCTTTTCTGCCTGCCTTAATTCTTTCCTTCCTACAGTGCTTTTCTTTCTTCTTTTATTCTTTGCTTTCCTTCTTTCCTTCAATTTCCTTCCTTCCTTGTGTGAAACATTCAGTCACGTTAAATATGAATAGTACCTAAACATTACAGTATTTAGAAATAGATAAAAAATTTGTTAGACTAAGCTTCTGTTCTTTAGTACCTTCTTTTTTTTCTTCCTTTCTTCCTCATGTGCATATGTATGTAAAGATGCAGTCAGTTTATATATGAATAGTTTAGTATATAAATGTTTTAGTCGAAACAATAATCCATGTTTGTCTGCGTACAGTCAGTTCTTACATATGGTACATGATTTTTCCTTATCTTTGATACAGTACATGTTTTGCTGTGATGCTGTTTGCATTTTACATGATGAAGTTAATATAGGAGTTGACACTAAACTAGACATTTAAAATCATGTTCTATAATCTAGTTTATCCGCTGTAATCAGTGACGTGTGTGTGAAAAGTGTTTTACTGGTCATGTCTTCTCACTCGACTTTAGGTTGTTTGCTGTTATCTGTGAAATGATGGATCGCATGGATACAGCCGTGTGTGTGTGTTTGTGTGTGTGTGTGTGTGTGTGTGTGTGTGTGTGTGTGCGCGCAAGTTGAACGCACTGGAGCTTTGCGTTCACATTACCATACAGCTGGCAGTGACTCTCTAAAGCTCTATAAATCCACCCTGGCCCTTTGTGGTCATGTGGCGGAGTCATGCTGCGCTTTCCAGGACTACCTTAAATAATTCCACTGCAATTAACGTCTTGGGCAAATAAAAGCTAAAGAGCTGTATTTGATTAGGAATTAGTTTTGCTTTTCCCATCATTCATTAGACTGTATTAAGTCATTCTGACACTATTTACATCAGTCATTTTCTCCCAAGTCTCAGATCTGTGAGTCCTAAAACAAATCAACAGATGGAATCTTTTATTTTTGTTTTCATATTAGATGAAGATTTTTAATAAAACATTTCGGAATGTATTAATGAAAACAGCTTTAGTCTGGCACGGAATCTGTATCATATATAGCTATAATTAAACATGTTTTAACATTCCAGGTTGTGTGTACATAGAAAGATGGTATTGATTAAACTGTAGAAACTCTAAAACGCTTTCCTTCACTTTCACCAGCGCTTCCTCTCGCTCATCTTCAGAGAGCTCCATTGTGCAATCTGCAATCATCTCCAGGAGTTTTGTGCTGGACATCGAGTTACTACCAAGCTGTGAACAAAACAAACGCATGACATTGGTGAAGCTGTTTTAGCATTTAAAGGCAAAGACAAATCAGTCCTTACACAGAGTAGACAGGATTTAAACTGACTTTAGTAACTTTAGATTATTGAGACACTGTAGTTAGCTAACATCTCCCTCTGTGTACTGACAGTTTATTTACTTATTAATAATAATTATTATTTATTTTCTGTTAGAAAAGTTGTGCCGCACTGGATGCTGGCATTGCCGTGAGGTAACACACGGAGCTCCCTTCATGTTCGGTCAAAATAAGATCTCAGTAAACAGTTTTTTAAGGCATCTAAGAATTGAGACAGGCTTCTTCTCAGGGGAGAGTGTAGGATGACTTACAATGCTGTCTATGTAAAGAGATCACTAGGTTTTGAGACAGACCCTGACAATGTTTTTCACTTCAGTGACTGTTCAGTAACTTACAAGATGACAAGTGCAATGATTCTGACATCAGTATCAACATGTCAGTTAAGCTCTGGAAGCTGCTGTGTGTCAACACAGTGTACCGACTGAGAGAGTTGGACAGGCTAAAAGGCTAAAACATTGCTGTATTGCTGTCTTTGCACAGAGTAATAATAATAATAATAATAATAATAATAATAATAATAATAATAATAATAATAATAATAATAACACCATCACCAGCATCATCATCATCATCATCATCATTATTATTATTATTATTATTATTATTATTATTATTATTATTATAACACCATTAATACTACTAATAATAACATTTACACCACCATTACTACAACTATTATTATTATTATTATTATTATAACAACAACATTAATAATAATAACTAAATTAATTTGTGTTATTAAATCATATGAATCACATGTTTAGCTATACTACTTGGATAACGTAGTAATCATGTAAGAAATGTATACACAAACATATTACTCTTTGGCACATTTTATTTCTCTCCATATTATTTCTCTTATAATTATACCAGTTATAATTCCCTATTTCACTCTCCGTTTGTCTGGATAGCCAAGTGAATCAGTGCCTTTCACATTTCAATCCAAGATGATATTCCATTCCAATTATTTATTTATTCATTCATTTCTTTATTTATTTAACAAACAGCTTGTGCTAACCTCAGCTGTCATGATCTGGCGAACTTCCTGTTGGAAATCAGCAAAGCGATCGTGAAATAGAGCCATGCACCAGCTCTCTCTGAAATAGCTGTGGAATAACAAGAAAAACAAATTCATTTGAATCTTTGCTCTAGTCCCTCTAATAGCATCTGTGTAACAACATGGTCAATCAATTATTATAACAGTTCTGGAGGCGCAAGCCTTTTCCGCCTCTTTTCAGGGCAGTGAAGGATTCAGATTTAATAAGTGGCCGAGCGGCTGATGAGCGCTGCTGGCCGGATGATCAGCCTTTGTCTCCTAGCCTTGCAGCAAAGCAGATTGGACACCTGCATAAACAGATTAGAGCTGAGAAACAATAGCACTGATGCTCCAGGGTCACCGGTGTTAAAATATTGGAACAGAGGTCATGCTGTCAGACACAGAGCAACACACAGCAGCTCTCCACAGGGACAATGCTAATATGATTTAAGACGGACGGCTTATAAAACAGGCATATACCTTACAGACATGGTCTCTGGTCTCAAAAAGCATTACTGGACTTGAAACTAGAATCAGTTAAGATAAACAGAGCATGTAAAAAGACAATAGACAACGAATCTTGGAAGAAGGTTGATCTTAATCTGAGATTAAACTAAGATTAGGCTTGGCCTCGGATTGGGGAAAACTTTAAATCGGTACTAAAAAGGTGTTACATGGGATTACACTTGATCAAGAAGTGAATCTTACTGTAGCATAGCCCCCCCCCCCCTTTTCACACACAGACACACTTAACTGCCAGTTTATTAAATGCACCATATAAATTAGCAACTGTATACAAAGGTGTACAGATAATAAAGTGTATAGACTTTGACACAGGTCTAATATTAATCTGGAATTAGACATTTTTAGCCCTCAATTCTAAACAAAAAATCTCTAAGAAGGTGCATAATACCTTCATTGTCATTTCATCTTATTAAATATTATCATATTTAATATTTAATAGTACATGTAAGTACATTTATATTGATTGTAATATGTGTGTGAAACCTGTAAAGCTTGTAAAGTGTGTGTGTTAAATCTGTAATGCTGGTTCAGCTAGATGTGTGTGAAGTGTGTGTGTGTGTGTGTGTGTGTGTGTGTCTGTGTGCGTGTGTGTGTGTGTATGAGTGTGTGCAGTACCTGTAGAAGTCGTGGATTAGGTCTTCGTCGAGGCGTGCATACAGCCGGTTGAGCAGTAGCTGGTGTTTGCCGTACAGACAGACATAATTGGAAATAGGAAGTGGGTTGAAGGACAAACAGGTGATGCTTTCCACCATGTTATGCTGACTGAACTGCAACAGAAAGTAGTTTCCTGTCTCCACACTTCCTGTCGCAATTCTCCGTCCCTGTAGGACACGCAAGAACAAACAGGATCTTTTATAATACTTACATTTTAGTCTGAACCCAACATTCACACTAGCAAGCAACAAGCGATGAATGTGCCTGCACACAGAGAAATCTGAGCTCCCTGCCGTGAAACACACACACTAGGGGGCAGTAAGAGCACTTGCCTGAAGCAGTAGGCAACCCTATCCAAGATGCACAAGAAATAGTTGGGGGGGGGGGTCTGTTTGCTCGAGGGCACTTCAGTCATGTCTTGTCGGTGTTTCCTAACCTCAAGCCACAGCTGGACTTAGTTAAAGCTGTGGGTGTGGCTTTGTTAGAGGTGTGGCTGAAAGTTGAACAACTTGCTATGCAACATATGCTTGTGCCAGAATGCTAATGATATTCAGTATAAAAGGTACTGCAGATGTGTTTATGGCAGACATGCTCTAACTTTTCTTTCTTTAGCCACTCGTAATCTGTTGCTACATCGATTGTTTTCCATGCCATAAAAGTGCACATATATCGCCTCAAAGCAAGAAGGGCCTGGGTTCGAGTCCTCTGCTAGTCCAAGATCCATTCTGTGTGGAGTTTATATGTTCTCTCTGTGTCTGTGTGGGGTTCCTCCAGGAGCTCTGGTTTCCTCCTACAGTCCAAAGACATACAGTCAGGTGGCCTTTTTATACTAAATTGCCTGTAATGTGATGGACTGGTGACCTGTTCATGGTGTTTCCCTGCCTTCCACTCAAGCACTTTCCTTGATCCAGTAGTGGCTTAGATAGTGAGTGAGTGATACAGATACAGTCTGACTTCTCAATAAATGTCTATAGAGACATGATAAGGAAAAGCAGAGACCGTTGGTGCTTTAGCGAGCTTTGCTAAATACGCATTTTTTTTTTTTAATAACTCATTATATGCTGGATATACAGTATCTCTTCTAGCTATTCTCATGAGAAATTAATACAGCAGACATGTACAGTAGCAGCTATTTCACACCCACAAAGAAAAGCTACAAACGACACGAGCGAATGTGCCATTTGCTGGTGTGAACACAGGATAAGTATCATATGAGTAAAGGTTATTGTTCAAGGCGCCTGCAGGATACACACCTCAGTACCACTCCACTCCTCTTGAAAATGAAACCTACCGGTGTGCTGCTAACTGATGCAGATGCGTCGGTGTAGCCTGAGGGTTTTGTGACATGGAGATAATGGTATCCACCTGGTAGCTTTCCACCTGTGAGTAAAAAAAACCCAATGAGGGCAGGTGAATGAACTGGGACACATTTCAAGGCTGATACGAAGCTTTCTCAGGCACATACAGGCTGTAACATTAGTGTTGGTCAGTTTAATGATAATGGTTCTGTTATGGGGAAGGAATAAACACAATTCTGTTACAGAAAACTAATCATTGACAGGATGGTGCAATGTGGTCCTATACCATTATGTCCTGAAGTGTTCCATTTCTTATACACAACAGAAGTTTGCCAACAAATGCATTGGTCTTCTTTATTGAAGGACATCAGTTTATAGTTACACAATGCTGTGATACATCCAGAAACAACCACTGGCATCTGGAGAAAGGTACTGGAGGTACATCCAAGCCAGAACCACCGGACTTAGGAAAAGATTCTACCCACGTGCTGTTAAACTGGTCACACCACCCACACCTACCAAATCATGAACAAGTCACAAATCTACATCTATACACTGAGCTCTATCAGCTCTATATTTCTAAATTTCTATATGCTCTATATTTTATATTTATATTTATATCATGCCACTTTTGCACAATATTCAACATCTACATACATTACAGGTACACTTATTCTCTTTTAATTGCTCTACCTCAGCGGATCTCAACCTTTTGCAAGCTGGGCCCCCCCAAAGCTGGTTCATTGCAGTTGGGGCCCCCCTTTCTCCTGGCGCCAAATAGCATCAGACTTCTAATGTGAACTTGCAGACATTATTATTATTATTATTATTATTATTATTATTATTATTATTATT
>JAOVVF010000034.1:7492080-7510041 GCA_028565595.1 Duopalatinus emarginatus | reverse complement strand
ATAATATATGTTTAGTCATATATGTGTAGGAAAGGGCTAAATTATTATTTTTATTATTATAGTTTTGGGTTATCTTATGTTAATATAAATTAAACAAATGGCTACAAAAAATAAAAATAAATTGCTTATAAAAATATAATTTTAAACCTGACCGTTGAGATGATACAACAGCATTTAGTAGTTTTTATTGAATTTATTGAAATGTTCAGCATTTATTGAACATTTTAACCTAAAACCTAACCCCAAAACCCAACCATTACCCAAACTCCAAGCCTAATCCTAACCCTAAATCCAACCCCTAACTCTAACCCCAACACCAACCTTAACCCTATTACCACAACCCTGATGGTAATTTCATGAATTGTCATTAAACAATCTGTTTAATGATCCACAGACAAAGCTAAGCAGTAGAATAGTTAAGCCTCAACTAATAAGCGGGTACAAAGTGTCTGTATGCAAACCATCTAAGCGAAGCATGACCAGGAAATGTCTTATTATTTAACTTTATTTAAGTAAGCTGTATAATCGTCAGTATGGTGAATTTTTGCTATTAGAAGAGGTTCACTAAATATTAAAGGACGGGATCTCCAGTTTCAGCACATATATATATACTGTCTTTAAAACAGATAATAGTCTCTCTCTTCCATGACAAGCTGCATTTTTTGTACCTAGTCACTTTTGAGAAAGAGAAAAAAGAGGCTGGTGACTGTTTATACCTGCTATATCATAAGTGATCTTATCTCGCAGACTTTCCAGAATAGTAAATGTAACTGTAAATAATTAAAAAGTGTGATGTGCTTTCCAATATGGTGTAAGAGGAATAAAGCACTAGGATAAATAAAGCACTGTGCATCATAACAGAACAATCCACTTTGTGGTGGTCCTAATAAAAAGCAGCCGTTCTAAAGGTACCTATAGATCAAGTGTTGCATTATCTACTGCATGGATTTATAAGATATAAGATTTCAAAGGTCATACATCCTGACTTAACCTGGATGTCATGGACCTGTGTGTGTTCTGCAGGTACAGATTGAAGCAGGTGCAGTGGTCTGCCCTTTGTCTCCTCATGGACATGCAGGAGCAGCATGGGGCATAATGGCAAACCGTAACACGATCTGCTGTTGACAAAGAAAGTGAACAGGTGTTTTAAACCTGATTAATCCGTGTGCGTGCGGGACGCAGGGCTTTACTGAACGCTAAGCCAGCAGACGCGCTCTTATCTCGGCCGCTGCCTGGACACCACGGTTGCTGCGCTACCAAATGGAGCTTTCTAATGGAGATAGAGTGTGGAAGAGCAGTGGCAGCTTGTTTGGAGCTGCTAATGCACCGTGTCATTGCAGATACACACACACACAGGCAGGGATATCACACCTGGTCATAACCTGCCTCTGAGATCTTATATAACTGTACTTTGGAATTTATGGTCATGTGGGCAATTACTCTAGTAGACAAGTACTACAAGTTTCTAAATCTTACTTCTCTACTTTTGGACATGTGATGCTCGTGTTACTAACCGGTAAGGAAAGCTTATAGCCTCAAGTTTAGCACTGTAAAGAATGCATTCCTAAATAACACTCTTGTATCCTTTTATAAAATAGCAGAATAGTCTATATTAAAAATTAACATAGCCTTACTGTTGGACAATTCTGCCTTTAAAGGCTGGGTCTGCCAAACTATACGCCTAACCAGAGGCTTTTTAACTTTCTTGTTAAGCTATGTTACCTTTGAGGGCAGCCATGGCTGGGGTTAGGGAACTGGTCTGCTGGTTTGATCCCCTGTACTGACAAGAAACTAACTGCTACCAATGTGCTAACTACCCAACTGCTACCAATGTGCTTTGAAGAAGGGTTGTCACCCCTCTAGGCAAGTGTGTTCACTGCCCCCTAGTATATGTGTGTTTATTAGTGTGTGTTTCACTGGATGGATGGGTTAAATGTGGAGGTCAAATCTATGCATAGTAAGTCAATCACTTCACTTTCACTTTAACTAAAGATGCCAGACATGATCTTATCTCATGGATGTTAGTTAGAAATTAAGCCAATTTTAATTTTTTTTGTAAATTTGTACATCTTGTACAAAACGCATAGTAAAAAAAACAACTTATTTTTAAATGAACAGCACAAACCCCAAATGTATTTTTTACATACAAACAATATCCAGTTCATTTCAATGTAGGCAATTATACTTTTTAATTTATCCCAACATTCTGGAAATTGCTAATAAAAATAGGATCAAATTCTGTATCTTAACATCTTAACCTTTGTCAAATGTTTGTGATAGTTCAAGTTAAACACATTGGTATTATTAAAAAAATAAATAAAGTAGCTTTAAATCTGCCAGTTGATGTTGGATAGCTTCAAATAAGCCAGCTTCACAAAAGACCTTCATAGTTCCATACTGAAAGAAAGATATTATACATAAACAAGATTGTCATTGCATAAATAAAAATATTATCCACTTTAGATAAATAGCTAACGACGCCTGGCATAACAGTAAAAAATATTTTCTCAACAGGTGCTTTTGAATGTCATATTTAGCAACTTTGGGACATATATGTATACACACACACACACACACACACACATACACACGGCAGGTTGCTGCTGGGTCAGGCAGGTAAACATTCGCAGGTGGAGCAGCTGATGCAGCATGGATAAGAATGCTGCTTTACCTGTTAAACACCAGCGGTAAACATTTCCCGCTTCCATCTGTCGCTGAGACCATCTGCTCCATTAACCCGCACCATTAAATAACCCCTGGCACAACGGCTTCCCGAATACGGTTAGAAGCAGACATGAAACAGTATAAAAAATTCATAGTGTAATAACTGTACAACACAATGTTTTCAGTATGTTGGAACTAAAGTAGTGAAGCTAGTGACAATGAAATGATTATTATAATAATAAAATATAAATAAAATAATAATAAAATGATTATTTAAAAAAAATCATAATTAGACACATTAAGAAAATTAGGTACGGATTTGACTGAAGAGAATATAATAGACTGGACCCTGTTCAGATATAATACAGTACTTTTCAGTGCAAATCATTTTTTGTATCCACGTTTTTGTACCTGTTAAAACCTATTAGGATTTACAAGAGGTTTAAAAGGACCTTTAAGGTCCAATATTATGACTTTGTGGGTACATTTGTGAATATTTAAGTACTATATATTATTACTATATATATTTTTAGTGTGTAATTATAATACACATTGCTGAAATTAGTGAAATCTGCAACCTATATTGGATTTTATCATTTTACATTAACACAACAAAGCATTTATTCATTCTTAAATTACAAGTACATATAAGCTATTCTTAACTAGAAAAATAAATAAATAAATAAATAAACTTCCAATTTGGGGTATAATGTACCTCCTGTAATGTTATTCTAATACTATTTATTTATTTATTTATTTATTTATTTATTTATTTATTTATTATCTGTCAGTTTGTTGTTTTTAACATTTCTACTAAAAACACTGTAATATATCATTTAAAATTTTATTATTACAGTTATTCATTATTGACATGTTATTGTCAAGTTTGTCAAGTTATTGACTTATACACTTAAAGATATATACACTTAAAGATGTTTTTATTATTGTTTTTTATTATTAAGTTATTCAACATTGTTTACTGCTTACTTAATTGTGACATTTTGTTTTTGTTTGTATTTATTTATTTATCTATTTATTTATTTATCTATCCCACCAAGAGGAAACTTATACAATGTCAACTTAAATCTAACTTTGATTTCAATACACTAGGAGAAATGATCTAAATATAACACACACACACACACACACACACACACACACACAAAACCACTTTATTTTTGTTTGATTTGTGTTTTGTATTTTAAAAAAGCCTCAGGAGTGAATGCGTCTTTTAGAAACACATGTGTCTAATATATGATTCATTTGCTCGTAACAATAAATCTGTTCTGTGAATATATATACGAGTGCTTCTGGTTGTGAAATATTGGTATGTTTTTGGAGGCAGTGAATAGAAAATGGTCAGTGTGTGCTGTGATTGGCCACTGACTGGTTAAAAGAAGGTTGATTTATTGTCTATGACAGCAACTCTGCCAGCTGTAGGCCAAATCAGAGGTTTATATTAATGCACTCATTATCGCTTGTTTAGGGTGATAACTGGTAACTGGACTTTAAATGAGCAGCAGATTTAGCAGTAATTTATTAATTATAACAATATCTAATGCACTTTGCAGTTTATCATGCGTAATTAGTTCTGGGGAAATGTTGTGCAGAGTTATACAACATTGTGGTATCTGCTTAGAAATTAGACAACATATTGATGGGGAGACGGAAATGGTGACATTATGAGGTTTGAATTATTCAGACTGAGAAACTGTTCATTAGAAACTGTTTAACCTTCAATAGAAATGAACAGAAATCTAGTTTTGTAAAGGTTTTTACTATAATTTTGCCGTATTGATGTATGTGACAGTATATGTTAGTTAGTTAAAGCCTAACTGTGCGATTTATTATTTTTTTGACTCATCTGACCCAGGACCACATTTTGTAAGGGAATTAAAGCATACATTGACCACCGACTTTTCACAGTGGTACAACTGTTCTATTATATTAAACACCAGCTTGCTCCACGGCGCCCTCTGCTGACCTGGGAAAGTTCATGGCGCCCCATGTACAGGTAGTTGTTGCGTTATATTTCTAAAAATCTGAAGATTTTATGTTTTTTCTTATCACATCCTGGCTTTTGTAGGTAGCTGTTCATATGCATGTATCAGAAACACTGTTGCTGTTTTCACTTAGAATTATTATTAGAAGAAAAAAGGCTGTATGGGTTTGCCAAATGTTTTAGGCTAAAATGCTTCTTTAAGTAATTCCAGCAAGTATTGCCTTTAATAACCTTATACTGAGTTGTGCTATACTTCACAGATACCATATGTAATTTGAAACAACTAGAGAATTTAAGTGAATTTTTCATTTTTAAGTATACACCCTCAGTACACAGTACAGATAACGTTTGCAGCAGCTACATCTACCAGTCTTTTGTATCAGTCTAGCTCCCTAAAATGATGGCACACCAGGATTTGGAGATCTTCCCTCACTTCTCTTTGCAGAATTGTCCAACCAGAGAGATGTTGGCTGTATTTTGTTGATGGACAGCAAACTTCAAGTCATAACGCCGATTTTCAATGTAGGTCAAGGCTTCGACTAGTCTCCCCCAAAACATACTTCCTATTCAGAACAAGCCACTGTAGTTTTGACCTTATGCCTCGGATCATTATCCTGTTATTTCATTAGGTTCTTTCCCCAGAGTCCTGCAGTACAACTTCATTATACCTATTATTCCATTTTTCTCTTGTTGAATTGTGCTTATAGTACAAGCACATTTTAGCTTGTTTGCCCCTCATTCCTCATTGCTGTTCAGTACTGACCTTCAGTCAAAATGCTCATGATTTCACTTTAAATTTAATTCCACTCTTCTGTTGTTCAACTCTTCATTTCTACTGATCTTTGTTTGTTTCTTGATTTACACTACTCTTATTCAGTTGTTCTGCTCCATCTACCTGTCTATCTGCTTGCCTGTCTGCCTTATACCGCTGTTAAAAAATGATTTCCTCAGGGACCAATTAAGTACGCTATCTATCTACCCATCCATCCATTCATCAGAATTTGAGAAATTAAGAGTGAGACTTGTACTGTTCCTCCTCCATATTGATCTTCTACACTTTTGTTGTATAGCTCTTTATTTCTACTGACCTTCGTTGTTTGTTTCTTCTTTAAGACTTCTCTTAATTCATAATTTGTTCAGTTGTTTTGGTCTATCTACAGATCTGTCTGTCCATCCATCCATCCATCCATCCATTCATCCATCTGTGTATCTGTTTGTTTGTCTGTCTTGTACTGCTGTGACAAAACAATTTCCCTCATGGACCAACTAAGTACTCCATCTATCCATTCATCCATCCATCCACCCATCCATCCATGTGTCCATTTCTCAGAATTCCTTAAAAGCTGAAAAATTTCTGCTACTCTTTACTCATAATTTGTTCAGTTAGCTTTATCTAAATCAGTCCTGTGAGTACATTGTTTTTGCCTGACCTCCAGCAGGTATAACTGTTATGAGATCTATCTCATGTCTGCGCTGTAGCTGTATCCCACCTGCTGTGTGGTGATGAGACTGGAAGGTGCATTGATGCCCAAATCCTCCAGCGGGTAGATGATCTGGCGACGTGGATGCACTGGCACCATACAGCTCAGCACTGCTTTCAGATACTGGTCACAAATCAGTGGAAAGCAAAAAGCATCCTGCTATCAGTGAAACAGCAGCTTAGGCATAGTGAAATAGTGATGGGAGAAAATTTCACAAAATGGAAGGATTCATGCCCAGGGGGCCGGCATACTTTTATCCCTTTTCTCTTTCTCCCTGTTAGTTTAATATAATTCTATTTACACCCCATTTTCCCCCAGTCTGGCTTGTGTGTGTGCATATATGTGTGTGTATGTGGAGTCATTAGGAGACAACAGTGAGAGTGAAGACCTCATCAGCACTGAGAATGTGGGTGAAAAAGATAGACAGAGAGAGAAATAGAGAGAGCTCCAACCTTGTCACTGTGGTCAGATGGGTAGACACGGTAGTACAGGCATGATTTGTGAGCGAGGCGCAGTGCCTCCTTGAGGAAGTGTTTGGCATAATGCTGGAAAATAGGGTACAGGGCAAAGTGGCACAGCTGGCCGTGCTCGTCATGCCGGTGATGACTAAAGTACACAAAGTTCTCAATGTCGTAGTTGGCTCGGATGTACTCGATGTCCTGAGAAAAAGAGCAGTGAATAAAGATCTTTACCTGAGTACCTTAAAAGAACATTTCAACCAAAAAAAAAGAGTAATATCTGTTGTAGGTGTGCCTTTAAATTCCTAGGTTATGTCTATAAGACATGGATAAGACATGGCCGCCATCACAGACCTTTAAAGATTAAATGCACCAACAAACTAATTGTGATTTCTGATAGGTTCAGTATTGTGATGTAGAATCCACATAATATAGTCACTAAATGACACGTTAAATCATAATCCTTACGATTGGTTCATGTACAAACTGACTTTAAATGAGATTTTTCCAGGGCGAACAGAATTACCTGCTCGTTTTTAATGACCAATATGCCGATTATCTGGCCTTCGTCCTGTGCTACAAATGCCTGAATGTCCTGTGAATAAAAAAAAAATAAAATAAAATAAATAAATAAAAGCCTTTATAGATACTGTTTTGCATTGTACAATAGATCCCATTTTTCAAAATGTACACACAAGACTGACTCGGTCTTGGTGGAAGAAGAACAGATCCAGATCCTCCATCAGGGCTTCATTCTGAGAAACCAGTGCCTGAATTGCAGATTTATCTTCAGAATTCGCAACACGCACCTGTAGAGTCCTATCGAAACATCATTTTGTTAATTTTCACTTTTGTTATAGTTGTGTTTGGGTTCTTTGCACCTGTCGCTAATACAACACATAAAATAATCTGTTCTGTTTTCTGTATAACTTGCATGTAAACATGAATTAATGGAAATGTATGTTTTTTTTTCTTCTTGAAGATGAGTCAGCACTGTTAGGATGCACATATGGATGACAAATTAAAGAAAAAAAACAACAGAAAATGTCTAATTATGGTACTGGAGCACAAAAAGCTATCAGATTAGCTTCAGGGCATCGTAGCATCAATTCAACACATTAAATTCAACTGAAATGATGAATACCATTCTTCTGAAAGACATTCCCTAAGCTGGTGTTTTGACGATGATGATGATGTTCATCCATTGTTGCAAACACTTCATTGGCTTCCTTTGTAGCAGACTGTATCAGATATAAAACCCTGACGCTGACCTACAAAGCTGAACAGGTCTTTCCTACCTGATGGCAATGGGCAAAGCCTGATGACTATCCAGGTCACACAGGAGACAAGCATCCAGACTTTTCTCTGTCCTGGCACCAAGGTGGTGGATCGAACTCTCCGTACAGCAGAATCACTTGCTGTCTTCAAATGCTGACTGAAGACACTCCTCTTTTTGAGAACAGCTAACTCAATTTTCTCCACAGGGTTTTCACAGGTAATAGTTTATTTGTTTGTCATTTTTGCATTGGATAACGTATGGCCTATTTCAGGCAGTATCCTAGCTTCAAGTACTTTCTGGTCTACCAGCACTATCATTGAATATTCAGAGTTAATGACTAAGCACTTTTGTATGTCTCTCTGGGTGAAAACATCTGCTAAATGTCATAAATGTAAATGTAGAGTGTCATCTAACACATCACTCCAAAATCTTCCACAGATGTTCATCTGGGTTAGGATCTGTTGAGTGTAAAGCCCATAGCCTAAGATTGACATCATCATCATTCTCACTGTACCAGTCAGTGAACTCTCATATTGTGCCTGAGGGTGGAGTCATCCTGGAAGAACCCACTCCCATGAGAAATGGTTTAATGTAGGATGACCAGTAAGATTGATTTGCGGTGACTTTTCTCTCTAAGAGGACCAGTGTACTGAATGCACGGCATTGAAATGAGTAAATAAATAACATAACAGAATTTTTCCTTTAATTCGTCACCCATTTGCACATTGATGGTGTATGATTACTGATTATTTGCCACATATTATCAAACATTATAAATAGTAAATCACATGACAGTAACAATCCTTATTTTTTGAAGAGCTGTGGATGTTTACTTGACGAGCCCCGAGCGGTGGAGGATGTACAGATCACGGTGTTTGCAGTTACGTGGCATGGCTCTGGTGAAGGTCTGGAGTAAAGGGGAATCCGGATCCAGAGTATGCACAGATATGAGGCAAAAATCCCGCTCCTGATTCCACAGACCAAACACAAACATCCAATGAAACAGCTATTCCTACACTGCTGAGCCACATACATCATTTACCCAGACTTTAAGGTACATAAGATATTAGAGTCTGTATGTGTGTATTTTGTGGGTTCATTACAACCACGATTATACACTGAAGTACCAGAAAAACTGATACTGTCTGTAAAAAAAAATTGACATAGATTGGTAGTGGCTCAATAATGGTATAGGGTTTGTTTAGCTGGCATTCCATGAGAGCCCTGGTACATCTACGAACGTCTCTGACAGGTGAACGCTATGTAGGCCTCATTTTTGACAAGCTACACTTGTTCATGTCCTGCATTCATTATGATGGGTTTGGCCTCTTCTAACAGGACAGTGCACCACCATACACATCAAAAGATACCAAACTATGGTTAGAGGAACACTAGTCTGAGTTTCTGGTTTTTCCATTTACACCCAAGTCACCAGATCACACAAATGAAGCCATGCTACATGAGAGACCTACCGAATATTAGACTGATGTACCAGTTTATTTTATTCATGTTTTGAATGTTTTTTTAATCGAGACAGTTTTCGGTTATGTAAGCAAGTTAGCAATCACAAGACGGACCGGCAAAACTGAAACTAGACAAGGTGGTAGAACAGAAGTGTGTGTGTGTGACACATCATTTCCACCACAATTTTAGGGGTTTGTCTGGGATCCCACCAGGACTGACTGAGACTATTAAGAAAATAAAATCTGGGAACAGATTTCGAGATGATTCACTTCATCCATTGACCACTTCTGATTCACCAAATTGGAGGAAACTGAGTTTAAATGACAGAGGGATCTCTGAGCTGTGTTCTGGGAAATTGACAATGTGTCAGGGAAGCAGACTCAAAATATCGGCCCAATCAGATTAAATGTAGGGGCATTTCACCTGACACAACTGTCACTGATAGGCTGCATGAACCTACACTACACAAGAAATCAGTCCCAGTCTTGCTTCTTTATGGCATTCTGTGTATTTTGTATTATTTATTTATTTTAGAGATATTGGTGATGTTGTTGCACTTTGTTCTATTAAAAAAAACAACTGTTCTTGGTCTTTAAAGCTCAGTAGGAAATGTAAATGTTTTACTGCACTGAAGTATCTACTCACCGGGAAAAGTTGAAAAACATAAGGTAAGCAATCCACGGCCCTGTGAGGGAATGAATAATAAAAGCGTGAGAAGGAAAAAAAAAGGAGTGGAAAGTTGTATTGCACAGCATCTCTTTGTTGAGAGCAGAGTGAAAATTTGCCATGTTGGACACTAACACCAGCGTCTGCGGCCAGCCAATCTGTGCGCTCAACCCCTCTCCTCTCGCCTCGCTGTCACTTTAAGCATTCGGCTCATTAATTACATGCTCACTCTCAGTGGGGAGCAAGCGGACTCCATATTCTGCAACAGCTGGGGAGTAAAGCGGCAGAAAGCTGTGCCCAGCAGGAGCCAACGAGCAATCAGACTCCCCCCAGTTTACACCATAACAGATCTTAAGCAAAAGCCACTGGAGCAGAGCCAAAGGGAGGAAAGTTTCCATCCACATACACTACATCACCAAGGGGAAATTCTCACCACCACTTATGCACTGTTTAGGGTCACAGTGGCCTACTTAAACTTATAGTAATACTAAAATGATTTTTTTTTCCCCTTACAGGAACTTTTATGTGTTTGGCTCGCTTATTCTGTTGATAATATACAGGTTATATTGACCCTCATGGTAACCAGATGGAATTAAGGTGTTAAAGACTCTTACTGGAACCATTATTATTGTTAATACTGCTAATAAAATAGGTTCGAATGCTTTATAGGGGTTTAAAGTAAGCAATAAAACATAAAGCATGTTTCCACGAAAAAATTAATCGACAATGATGCAGTGTAATGAGGTCAAACATGAAAATAGTTTCTATTACAGCATATCATAATGTTTTTATATCATAGCCAGTTACCAACATTTTGTATTTATTATAGAACTCTGTGTAATACCTTTGCTACATTTTTTTGTAGGTGTGGTTTATGGCCAAAACATTCTGGATGCCTGACCAAACCACGTTATCATATGAAATCACTCCTCATATGAACATCCCATTACAGATTTTTTTCCCCCCTTGTGCTGTAATAACCTTTATTCTCCTTAGACCTCATTATACTACATCATCATCATCACCATGCTCAAGGTTGCTCACACACATTCAAACACACTGAATGGCAGAAAAACTAGTATATATGAGACATGAGCCTATGTAAAATATATAGACTGGTAGAGGCTTTATAATTGTATGAGATTTGTTTAGCTAGCATTCAATGGGGCCCCTTTGTATGTCTCCAAATGTCTCACAGGTTAATGCCACAGGTGCCTCCTTTCTGAAGTCCGAGTCCTGCATTCATTCTGATGGCAGAACAATGTGCCACCCAACACATTTAGAGATACAAAATTATGGTTAGAGGAACATTCAGTGTTCACTGCTTCCAAAAAATTTCTGCAAGTTTGTGGAGTCCACACTCCACGGGGAACCTACCAAGTATTAGGATGTTGTGAGGATGCATTACAAATCGGCTTGGGGTGAGAATTCCATATTTTAGGCGCAATCACGCTAAACGATGGGCCACCCAGATGTCAGTTTGTACCTCTGGACATGAAGCAGCCCTATACTATGTGATCTTAAAGTACGGGATGGAACATACAGCCAGGAAGTGAGGAGCCGGGCCATGCAGTGCTTTATTTGAAACATGTTATGTTATGTAATTAGTAACTAGTGATAGTCCCTGAAGGATGAGGGGTGATATGGTGTGCATTATTAGAGTCTGTGAAAAACCTAGCACTAGCATTTTGGACATACTGTAACCTACTGAGGGCTTCAAAAGAAAGGCTAACTAGGAGACAGTTCTAGTGGTCTAATTGGGATGTGTTTCCACATATGCTGTGCTTAGGGTTGACTGGAGACAATCAGTGTTATAAAGATAAAAAAAATGTGCCCATTTAGTCACAAGAGCATTAGTGAAATCAGGTACTGGTGTTAATTAAAAAGGCCTGGGGTTCAGTCAGCATTCCAGTTCATACCAGTGGTGTTTAGTAGGGTTGAGGTCTGGGCCCTGTGTAGGACACTTGAGATCTTACAAACCAACCTTAGCAAATGATTTCTTCATGATCATGTAATGCTGGGACAGGTTTAAGTTTCTTATCTCTCCCTAGTGAAAAAAAAACGAAAACAAAGCCATTCTATACAGTTAGATGCTTCCAATTTTGTGGCAACAGTTTGGGGAAGAACCACATATGGGTCATGTGTCCACAGATTTTTGGCCATATAGTGTAAACATAATGCTGTGGAAAATTCATGGAAGATGTTTGGTCCTGTTATCATTTCTGACAGACATATGCAGGTTTTCTTTCACAAAATTAGAATGAAAACGCAGCTTGTCATGTTATCAAGAAATCTCAAATTCAAATTACGCCCATGTCAAGATGATTTACAGGTCTGTTTATAAATGTTACAAAGTACTGACACTGGAGACTCCTTCCAAAAGTGCTAAATACCAATCTAACAGACAATCTATCCATATCAACAATGACTTGTTTTACTTTTTAATCTACTTATAACCCAGTTTACATTACGCAAACTATCCGCTGTACAAGTCCCTGTGAATTTGTTGTTACTATAGAAACCATAGCATATTTAAACCAGCATGTTCAAATAACATCCGAATGATCAGTATCACAAATTCAACAGCGTTGTGGTGTTTTATTGCATTGTAAATAGTTCATAATGAACAGAACATAGCATGAGATTCGACACCTTCACAGTCAAAGACATCAAAGACAACAGCTCCAACTGTTGAAGTTAGAGTTAACAGTAGTGATAGTGGTGATTAGTAAAGTGCAGTTGAACATACCTTGTTTCAAACTTATTAATTTGTATGTGGATGAAGAAAGCATTCTCCTCTGCTTCTGAAGCTGCACCGTGTTCTCTGTGGTCTGCTGAATGAGCACCACTGGGTTCGGCCTGATTTAAAGGCACACAGAATGGCAGAAATTAAAACAAAAATGAGTTGTAGTGACAGCTGTATGGAGCTGTGAAGGGATTGTTGTCTTCACTGGTGTGAGTTCAGTTGATCTCCTCCATCCACCTGTCTGCATCATGTCCTAGGAGTGAAACTAACAAACTTCTGGTTACAGGTCCTCCTGTAATAGGTTATAAGACACTTAAGCAGCAGATTATTCTGGCTTTTAGAGGTAAGGTCAGAGTTGATTTTTGTTTCCATGTGACATAAAGGTGCTCAGCTTAGTTAAGATCTAATGAATGTGAAGGACATAGCATATGATTTACCTGATTTTTTTTATACTCAGTCTGAAGAATGTTATATTGACTTGCAATGGGAAATCCATTTCATTATATATACTATGAGTCAAAAGTTGCAGGACACGTGACCAACTTCCCATTGGAGAACCCTGCCCTTCATCCAATATGGTGGCTTTTAAAATGGTGGCTGTGTTCTGGACATAGCCTCAAAAATAGCTCCCTTCACCCATTACTTTTTGGGGTATTCAGACATGTCATTTTCCCTTTTGTTTCTGAAATAAAACGTGTCCTGATGTTTGACTCACCCTATATATATGTTGTGCTCTGAATAACATATACAACAATCCTGAGCTGAACTGTGACTCCAGCATGACTTACCTCCTTGATCTCAGACTGCGTATTTGGGTCTGTGGACTCTGCGGTTGGTTGGTTCAAATCCACACTTTGTGTATTTGCTTTCTTTTTTCTCAGTCCATCAAAGGGCCCAAGCTCGTATTCTGAATTCAGCAGCAGCAGGTTCAATTCACCAGACACAATGATAAAGCCAATGGCAAGGCCGTCATTCTGAATAAATACACACACACACCAAAGAAGTTCTTATTTTCTGTCCCTTGTTTCTATTTCTTTCCTTCCTTCCTTGTGATTATAAGGTTGCAGGTTTGATCCCTTTTACAGACAGAACAGAATTGTCCTTGAGCAAGGCACCGAACCGCAAACTGCTCCATGGGCATCGTGGATAGGATTGCCTGGGCAAGTGTGTTCACTGTCTTCTAGTGTGTGTTGACTAGTGTGTTTGTTTCACTGCATGCGGAGATCAAATTCATCTGTGCGCAAGCATAGTCACCTCTCTTTTACTGCCTTTTCTCTTTTCTTTTTTGTCTTTAAAGTTCTTTTCTTTTGACAATATGACAATAACTGATGCTCAACTGTTTGTCCTTTTTTTTCTATTAACTTCTTTCTCTTATTTGCTTCTTTTAATAGTAAACGATCTAAAAAACCTATTAATAAAAATAAACAGTTAAATTCCACCTATAAAGTTTACAGTTTAATTTTTCCTACTGATCCTCTGATTAACAAAGAAACAGTATGTTCAATGGAATACAATATATAAAAAGCCTTAGCATAGAAAAATAGCAACAAAAAAACCCCTGTGAATAATTTATGACATTCTCTGGAGTGTCACTTTCATAACGGTGCTAGGCGATGTGGAGCAGATTGCTGTGTTCACAGACAGAGAGAGAGAAAGAGAAAGAGATAGAGAGAGAGAGAGAGAGAGAGAGAGAGAGAGAGAGAGAGAGTTGCAAACACAAAACTGCAGAAATGCTACAGATGTCTGGCCTCAGTGTGCTGAGTGCGAGCATGTCTTGGCTGGCCGTTCGCTCTCATCTGCCATATGCTGCAATGAACACATGTCAGTATAAAAGGAGGGGAACATTGTGGTGTTCCTGAGGGAAGAGCGCCCACAGACACCCCCCCCCCTACCCCACCTCCCCAGCAAAACACACAGATACACCACACACACCCACGCATGCTCATCCAGATTTAAGCGAAAGCATCTGTAGCCTCGAGTGCACCTACTGCTGTGCAATTCAACCCTCCAGCAAGGGTTTTTATTCCCAGGCCATTTATACAAGGAACATCTGATTACAGTCTGACTGCATACATTTCATTGGAATGAATAATAATAAAAAAAACAACTAAGTGGCCTAGTGTTCAGAGACCCAGTCTTATGACTGGAAGGTCCCAGGTTTGATCCCAGCACAGGGCAAGTCACGACTGAGGTGCCCTTGAGCAAGGCACCTAACTCCCTCTACTGCTCCCCGGGCACTGTGGTTTGGGGGGTTAACCTCTTAACCAGCCCAAACAAACACACACACACTTTCCGCTCCAGGCAAGTGTGTTCACTGCCCCCTAGTGTTGAGATATATATATATATTGTCAAAGTTGCAGGACAGATGACCAGGTTCATACCAAACATGTTGAACTTCTTAAGAGCCCAACAACTTTATCGTGATCTGACCAAAAAATATGCTCCAAAAATTGATTAGGTTTCTTTTCATGTTATTTAGCAAAGTTTAATCTTGTTAAAGGGGTCCAACGTGTTTGGCATAAACCTGGTCAGGACGACCACAGTGAATGTACAGTTCCGACAGAGAAGCATGGAGGTGGGAGTGTGATGACATCGAATACTGAATACTGACTGACAAGATGACTCCCAGTCTCCAGACGTTTGGAAGAAGAGGAATATTTCAGCAAGATAGTGCTGCATAGCACACTACCAAACTCACAAAACAGTTTCTAAAGAAGGAAAAAGCGAGAACTATGACCTGGCCAAGTATGTCACTGTGAACTTTAATCAACATGAGGATCATTTCTGACCTACCTTCGTATTACTTTACAAATATTTTTGTAAATTATTTATTTTGTACACTTGGCTGCATGGAGCTCGTGCTAAATTCATTTTAATCAGCATTATGTAAACACACTATCATCTTTCTTTTCATGATGATATACTACTGGCAGGTAAGACTGACCTCAAACACAGCCACATGATTCATCTCATCCTGAGCCTCGATTTTCCCAGCCAGGGTGTCGGGCATAGGCCAGCAAACACCCAGTGTCTTCGTCTGCTCCAAGTGTGTGAGATCAATGAGATCTTCTGCCCTGCATCACATCACGTCACATCACATCACACACTATCTGACTGAACTAGCATTGTAAATCACAACTAAAAGTGTCTTGATAGTATAGTGTAGTGTAGTATACTGCAAGAGCAAGACTGCCTACAGTCAAATCACAGCCATGATTACAGTTTATAATAGCACTTTTGCAATCTTTGCAATAAGGGGCAGCCGTGGGCTTTTGGTTAAGGAACCAACCTTGTGACCAGAAGGTTGCCAATTCAATCCCAGCACCGACAAGACACAGCCGAAGTGCCCTTCAGCAAGGCGCCATGGATACTGGCTGCCCACCACACTGGGCAAGTGTGCTCACTGCCCCCGAGTATGTGTTCACTAGTGTGTACGTAGGTGTGTGTTTTACTGCATGAATAGATTAAATGTGGAGGTCACAGTTTCCATCATGTGCAAGCACAGTGGTCAATGAGTGGTTCACTTTGACTTCTATTTCCCGAAATCAAAAGGTGTTGACTGATTTTCCATAACCAGAGCTTTGACCGTCATATTGTAGGGTTTATAATAATGTGCTCAGGAGGAAATCTCTCAGGTTATTTCAGTACAAGTGTTAATGTAGTGAAAGGTTTAAACGTGTGTGTGTGTGTGTGTGTGTGTGTGTGTGTGTGTGTGTGTGTGTGTGTGTGTGTGTGTGTGTGAGGTGTAAGCACCTGGCTTTGCGCACATAGAGTCTTGGACAGTAGTTGTGTCTGTGGCACACAAACGCACCACATGGGATGTCCTCTGTAACGCAGGACATGGGCTTGAATATGTCCATCAGAGCTGGCTCTAAAGAAGAACAATGCAGCTGAGAATAAGCCCTGGCTCAGTGTAACTGCTCTCAGCAAGTTCTTGGGTCTACTGCATGAGCACTTTCAATCATGTCTGGCCAAATCTGGAACTTTTCAAACTTGAGCCAGGTTTTGGACGGAAAATTTGCTACATGTTCAACATTAAAATGTTGCTGGTCCAGAACTATGAGCCTGTATTGATGAGTACTTTGGCAGTGTTATCATTCATCACCATGAACAACTTGAATTCAATTGCAAATTGAATTACATTAAAATACTACAGTAACAGTGGGGAATGTTTTACAAACACACACACATACACACACACACAGCTGAAAAACAGCAAAGGAAATCCTATATATATTACCATGTATATAAAGTTTCACATGTTCTAACACAACTGTACCATATGGGTGAATGAGTGTAGTGTGTCATCCATGTTGTACTCCCACCTTATTCCCAGTGTTCCTGGGATAGGCTTGGGATCCACTCGGCCCTTTATCAGAATGAAGTGCTTACTGAAGATGAGGATGAGGCTGTCGCTGGAGTAAATCAGTAGTACAGATAATGAAGATATGGATTGTGTTTTGTTTGTTGGAGGTTCAGGAATGAAATCTCTTATGATGCCAATTAATAGTAAAAAAAAATTATATTAATCAGATTTATTTATTTTCATTATATTGCTGTTTTTCAGCATTTTTTTTTGTTTGTGGTAAAACATTCCCTATTGTTACTACCTTATTTTAATGTAATGCATGTAAATAACTTCAATCCATAGCCAAAATATCACTGCACTTTATTTATTTTTATACGTTTTTTTTAGTAATATAGTATTTTTATTTAACTGTTAATAACTATTAACTATATAATTTATTTTAGTAGTTAATTTTATGGTGATTTTTTAATTTTTTAAACATCCCAAACAGGCAGTAAGTCTATCTGGGTTTGTCCGGAGCCCACCTGGAATCACTGGGTGTAAGGCAGGAGTAACCCCTGGACAGGGTGCCAATCCATCACAGGGTACCACACACACACACACACACACACACACACACACACACACACACACACACACACACATTCACTCTGATCTAGGGGCAATTACGCACATCCAATTCACCTACCATGTGTGTTTTTCAGGAGGGTGGAGGAAACCAGAGCTTATCTATCTTTCAGTTTGTCTTTCTTTCTATGCATCTATTTACATTTACATTTACATTTATGGGATTTGGCAGACACTCTTATCCAGAGCGACTTACAAGGTTACTGGTATTACAGGAGGCCAACGTAGTGTTACAAGTCTTGCCCAAGGACCCTTATTGGTGTAG
>JAOVVF010000034.1:7476468-7489552 GCA_028565595.1 Duopalatinus emarginatus | reverse complement strand
CATACACACATATATATGTATACACACATATATATATATATATATACACACACACACACACACACACACACACACGCACACAATACATACATATTCAGCCATTTGGATTAAAACCGTTACACTATACATTACCAAAAACAATAATTTCCTTATTATTTACATTTATAAGGTTGTAAAATAAATACATTTCTACCATTCATGCGCATTAATCCTCTCTTTTAATCTGTACACAGTATATGTATGTATCCTAGGCGTCTTGTTCCTATAGTTACTGAACGTCATGACGTCTTGCTACCATGCGTCTGTTACGTTCGACGCTCGTACGTTTGTCTTTTTTTGCCTTTTCCCACCCGCAATCGTATACTTTCCTTCCGCCTTCGCATGCCTCCACTTTCTGATTGGTCAGCGCGTCACACCGGCAGCTTTCTATTGCACAATCTGTCGTGAACAGCCAATCGTAGAGAAGAAGGCGGGATTTGACGTAATACTGGTGGGGAAAAAATGACTCGGGGAGAAAAGTTATGGCGGAAAACTTGGTTTTGATTGAATAACGGTGGTTGTTTTGAAGTTAAGTCGTCAAATTAAACGAAATTGGGTCGTTTTCTTTATAATTTGAAGTAAAATATTTTTAAGTCATGGCGTCCACTGCGGCAGGGAAGCAGAGAATACCGAAAGTGGCAAAGGTGAGAGAAAATGGGCTCGTGCATGGAGGGCAGTGAGTGGAGCTAAGTGGCTAAGCTAGCTAGCTTGTTTTTCGAAATTAGAATTACAATAACTGTGTTAATTACGTACTACAAATTAATATATCATTTTACTGGAGTGTAGTGTATATGTATTTACACTTGGTTAACCTATTACCTGTAATTTATTTGGAATAATGGTATTTATGATGAATGCTAAGATGCTATTAGCTACATGGCTACACAAGCCATGACCAGGTCTGTTTATATGTTTAAACAAGTAAGGGGAAGTGACATGAATGGACATTAAAGCATGAAAAAGAAGTAATGAAGATATAAAAGTAAATAAACAAATAAAAGTAAATAAATAAACCAAGTAATACAGTGCATAAATTAAATAAAGAAATGTAAAACATGTGAAAAGAATAATTTTTTTTTAAATAATGAATAAATAAATGAATTAATAAACAAACAAACAAATAAATAAAAAGCAAATACATTGCACACCATTATTTTTTTCACTTGATATTTCTTATCGCGCAAAAATAAGAAATTCTGCATTAAAGTATACAAAAGCAGTACACTTATTCATATTTGTGACTTATTGACATTATCTATAAGCCATTACACCATTTAATATCCTCAAACTGAAATGCATGTCAACCTTATAAAAATATATCGATCGACTTCCTGATCAAAATCCTGAAAATTTAAGGTCGCACTGCCAGTCATGCCAAACATACTTTTGCACCATGCTTTCTACTGCCAGTCATGTATTTATACTGCCAGTCATGATGGTTTTAAACACATTACCATGTCTTTCTCTTTACCAGGTGAAGAATAAAGCCCCGGCTGAGGTGCAGATCACAGCCGAGCAGCTTCTCCGAGAAGCCAAGGAACGAGAACTCGAGCTACTCCCTCCTCCACCCAAACAGAAGATCACTGATGAAGAAGAGTTAAACGATTACAAATTAAGAAAACGCAAGGTAAGATGACCCAAGTAAGGTTTTACACAGACGTCTGGTTCACCCTACACCATCTTCATGTTCAGTAACAATGATCTGCTGTACAGGGATTTGAGGACAATATCAGAAAGAACAGGACTGTCATAAGCAACTGGATCAAGTACGCACAATGGGAGGAGAGTCTGAAAGAAGTACAGAGGTATGAGACCCTGGATATGTGTTAATCACAATGCTGAGTTGACAGAGATGCAGGTTTTAATGCTTTTTCTGCCTTGATTAAAGGGCTCGGTCCATCTACGAGCGAGCGTTGGACGTGGATCACCGAAATGTCACGCTGTGGCTGAAATACGCCGAGATGGAGATGAAGAACCGACAGGTCAATCACTCCCGCAACATCTGGGACCGAGCCATAACCATCCTGCCCCGAGTCAACCAGTTCTGGTAAACCTTAAACTTCATTTCTTATAGTTAAACCTCACTGCCTACTCATTATCTCAGTTTAATAGTGTTGATCTGGTCCTGGTCTGGATGTGTTCACAGGTACAAATACACCTACATGGAAGAGATGCTAGGGAACGTAGCAGGCTGCAGGCAGGTGTTTGAGCGCTGGATGGAGTGGGAGCCAGAGGAGCAGGCCTGGCACTCTTACATCAATTTTGAGTTGCGCTATAAGGAGGTGGAGAAAGCCCGGTGCATATATGAGAGATATATCCTTACCAGAGTGCTTGTATTGGGGATGTAGACATGGTGTCTGCTTTCACAGCAGTGTTATTGTCATAACACCTTAAGAAACCTTATCAGGAACTTAGGAGAGTACACATGCTTATATGTCCTGGGCTGAAGAAACTAGGAGCTGCGTAATTCATTATTTTTACTAAAAATCAAGAAAAATAGTAGATGAATCGGGTTATTATTAAATTAAAGCATGAAACAAAAAAGATTCAGTTAGACATACCAAGCAGGAGTTAATCAGTTCAGATGGGGAAAAAAATAATATTGAGTTGAACTTTACAATTGTGGGCAATAGGTAAACAAAGGATTGAGCTGTTCTTAGACTGCACAAGGTTTGCTTCAATGTCTCATGATATTTGGTTGTGTTTCGTTGCATTTGCACATGGCCAGTTCCTAATAACTAATAAATATCCGATTAAATTAAGGTTGTAAGAGTGTTATGGCTGAACACACTGTGTTACAGATACACTGTTACACTGTTTGTTAGGAAAATCTAGGTTTCTGTTCCTCAAGTGCACCCACTAAACTAGTAAAAAATAACCTCCATGCTGGGCTGGACAGTGGCCCTCCAGGACTGGAGTTGTGCACCTAACAGCTAACAGCTTTGCTCAGAATATCAACTAATGCAGATAAATGGTCCCCTACAAACATCTTCTAGGACCTTGTAGCTACACTGCTCTGCTAAAGTCCTGGAAGAATTTAGTAAATATACATTTAACAATCCTTTCTGATGGAAATGGTGTCAATAGGTCAAGCTCAAATATTGTGATTCTAAATTTTTTATTGTTTTTTTAAAAAAATGTTTAAGTCCTTAACTCCCCTGCACTCGTGATCGTGCACCCTGTAGTGAAGAACTGGATCAAATACGCCCGCTTTGAGGATAAACACGGCTACATTGCTCATGCAAGAAAAGTGTACGAGAGGGCTGTCGAGTTCTTCGGCGAGGAACACATTGACGAACACCTCTTCGTGGCTTTTGCGAGATTCGAGGAGAAACAGAAAGAGGTAATGTCCTGCTCAAGTCCGAACAGGCATCTATCAGAAACCATGTGCTGATGTTTTGAAGTTGGACAGTCGAACATGAATGTCATGTACCGGTTTTCAGGCATGATGATTGTGTTTGTGTGTTTTTCAGTTTGAGCGTGTTCGGGTGATCTATAAGTACGCCCTGGACAAAATCCCCAAACAACAGGCCCAGGAGCTTTTCAAGAACTACACAGTGTTTGAGAAGAAGTTCGGAGACAGGAGAGGAATCGAGGACGTCATCGTCAGCAAGAGGAGATTTCAGTATGAGGAGGAGGTTAAGGTAAAATATCACCAAATGTTCAAACTCTCTTTAAAATGTTACCTTTTAATACTGCACTGTTTGTGATTATTTTATACCGTTATTGTGTACACTGAAGATACAGAAAAGCTGGTACAGACGACCCTTTGCAAAATACATAGGCTGGTACTGGCTCCATAATGGTATGGGGTTTGTTTAGCTGGCATTTCGTAGGACATCTGGTACATCTACAAACATCTCTGAGAGGTGAACACTGTGTGTGCCTCATTTCTAAAAAGTTCTGACTGAATGCTCACAACAGTTTGTGATTAGTTTAGGGCTTTACATAAGATCAACTGTAGTGGTTATATCCCTGGTCTAGAAATGTACTGAATCATAAAACCTAGTAGTTGGTAGGTCCTCCACTGGGCGTGGACTCCACAAGCTTGTGGAAATATTCTGCAGGCAATGAACACCATAGTTTCTGCAGAACGGTCTACAATCCTGTTCTATTACGAGGTGCGTTTCATGGCAGCCCAGATGTTGCCGATTAATGTTCGATCTGTTACTTGGGTGTCAATGGCAAAACCACAAACTCAGATGAGTGTTCCTCAGCATAATTTGGCTTCTCTAGATGTGTGTGTGGCAGCACATTGTCCTGTTAAAAGTGGTCAAACCAATCAGAATAAATGCAGGACATGAACAGGTGTAACTCATCAGAAAGGAGGCGCGCACAGTGTTCACCTGTCAGAGACATATGTAGATGTACCAGGGGTCCCTAAACAAACACCTTGCCATTATAGAGCCACCACCAGTCCATGTATTTTGCATAGGCTTGTGTGTACCAGTTTTTCTGGCACAGTTAAATTGTTAAAACAGTCTACACTTAATTTTTTGTTTATCATTTCTTTATCATTGTTTTGAAGTAAAAGATGTTTAAAATTATTAAGAGTACATTGCAGGATATTAAGATGCTTGTGGGTTTTTTTCAGGCGAACCCACACAACTACGACGCCTGGTTCGATTATCTGCGGCTGGTGGAAAGTGACGCAGACCCCGACACGGTCCGAGAGGTGTACGAGCGTGCCATCGCCAACGTTCCCCCCATCATGGAAAAGAGACACTGGAGACGGTACATTTACCTGTGGATCAACTACGCTCTCTATGAGGAGCTGGAGGTCAAGGTACGACCTGACACTGAACTAAAATGATGTTTAGTGGGCTTTTATTTTATGTTGTGCACTGAAAGTCTTGGTTTGGTTCTGTGACAGGACCCTGAAAGAACGAGACAGGTGTACCAGGCATGTCTGGAGATCATCCCTCACAAAAAGGTACACATCCCACAGTGGTGGTGAACAGTAATTATTATGATAACTGTAAATAATACACTTTTCTGAAATATCATACAGGAGAAGTGTTATTCTGTGTACACTGAAGTGCCAAAAAAACTGGTGCACTTAAGCCTATGCAAAATACATAGGCTGGTGGTTTGTAGACCCCTGGAACGTCTACAAATGTCTCTAACAGGTGAACGCTGTGTGTGCCTCCTTTCTGATGGGTTTGGCCTCTTCCAACAGGGTTTGAGGTTTTGCCATTCCCACCTAAATCACCAGAACACATCTGGGATCCCATGTAATGCATTGTGGGAAACAGAAATCCTACACCTCGGAGTACAACAGAATTGTGGATCATTCTGCAGAAAGTATGGTGTCCATTGCCTACAAAATATGAATGCAGAAGCAAGCACAGAATCCATGCCCTGTGGGGGACCTACCAAGTATTAGACAAGTGCACTAGTTTGTCTGGCACTTCAGTGTATACTGCTGAATTTGCTTAGTTGTTTTTAATTCATCAGAGAATGACATTGTAGTTTTTAGCAGTTTATAGTAAATATAGTTACAAGTTTGTGTTGTTTTTTTTTATTAACAGTCATAACCTAAATATTTCAATACAGTAATTATTCAAGATGTGTTTATTCGTCTTATTTCAATCTTGTTTATAGTTTACCTTCGCTAAAATCTGGCTGCTTTACGCCCAATTTGAAGTCCGCCAGAAGAACCTGCAGAACGCCAGACGAGGCTTGGTAAATTCAACAACCTTTAGGATTACAGGATTAAGCTTATTAAAACTGCAGTCTGATGTTTAGGTCACTCTGTAATTACAGGGCACAGGCATTGGGAAAAGCCCAAAGAACAAGCTGTTTAAGGGCTACATCGAACTAGAGCTTCAGCTCAGAGAGTTCGACCGCTGCAGGAAGCTCTACGAGAAGTACCTGGAGTTCAGCCCGGAGAACTGCACCACCTGGATCAAGTTTGCCGAGCTAGAGACGATCCTCGGAGACGTAGAAAGAGCGCGTGCCATATTTGAGCTGGCCATTGGTCAGCCTCGCCTTGACATGCCAGAGGTACCGCACACATGCTGCACAGTTTTGAGCACTACTTTTAAATTTCACTGTTTCCCACATGTTCCTAAGTTACTGTTTACTTAAACTCTGCAGGTGCTCTGGAAGTCTTATATTGACTTTGAGATCGAGCAGGAGGAGTACGAGAACACGCGTGGACTTTATAAGAGGCTTTTGCAGCGCACACAGCACGTCAAGGTAGCGTTCTTCTCCACATTTCTAACATAAGATCTCTGAACACATTCTAGGGCTGCCATAATTTATCTCCATTATGACACTTGGTGTCATTCATAAGTTAGGACTGGAAGTTATGTTTCCTGACTCTGGAGTGTTGTTAAGCCCTGAGTTTGTTACAAGCGGTGAAGTATGAAAGCTGTGTTTGAGCCTGGAAGTGGTCCAGAGAGTCGATTCCTGGTCGCTTCAACCAAACCGTTGCACACTGTTTGTAAGCTGTTGCATTGAAAGCATCATGAGAGTATTACGTCAGCATCTAAAACATATACTGAAGTGCAAGAAAGCCAAGCTTGTGGAAATTCTGTAGGTAATGAACACCATACATCCTGCATTCATCCTGCAGGTCCACAATTCTGTTGTATTACGAGGTGTAGGGTTTCTGCATTTCACAGCATCCCAGATGTGTTCAATAACGTTGCTATCTGGTGACTTGGGTGGGAATGTCAAAACCCCAAACTTAGATGTGTGTTCCTCTAAACATAATTTGGTGTTTCTAGAGGTGTGTGGTGGCTCATTGCCAAACCCACCAGGACATGAACTCATAGTGTTTACCTGACAGAGATGTTTGTAGATGTTCCAGGGGTCCCATGGAACGCTAGCTAAACAAACTGCATACCATTATGGTACCAATCTGTACCAGGTTTTCTGGTACAGCAGTGTATATTATGTTGGCTACCTCTCAGACGATCATATCTACCTAAAATAAAATGTGAATTTCTAGGCAGTAGAGATGTCATTAGTTTTAGCTGATGATTACTGTTGGCTCTGATCACATCAGTGTCATGCCTTGAGCCAATCCAGTTATCTACCATGTTGGTAAAAGGTGCTATAGTGTAGAGTTGCTGGAACAAAAGTGAGTGTTTCCTGTATGATCTCACTGACTAGCTTCTTTATACCAGTTCATTCGATATATGGTTAACAACTGACAAAGAAATTTAGAAATACCAATATTACCGTTACTACTACTGCTAACCCGTCATTCTTGAGATATTTAACAGACAGGAACACGCCAAGCTGTAATTTAATGTGTACATTCTGCCAGTGTTGTGTTAGTTTTCCTTCTGTCCCTGGAGAAAAGCTGAGAAAGCTGACGTCTAGTGCGTTTCCAACCCAAATCAAGCAAATCTCCACAAAATATCTGAGACACAGAGGTAAGACTGTCTGTCTGTCTTGTCTGTCGTGTGCAGGTATGGATCAGTTATGCACAGTTCGAGCTGTCCATCGAAGGCGAAGAACGGCTGCAGCGGTGCAGGCAGGTCTACGAGGAAGCTAACCGCAGCCTGCGCACCTGTGAGGAGAAGGAGGAGAGACTCATGCTGCTGGAGGCCTGGAAGGATTTCGAGCAGGAGTTCGGCACCTCGGCCAACAAGGACCGAGTAAGGAAGCTCATGCCCGAGAAGGTGAAGAAGAGGAGAAAGCTCACTGCAGAAGACGGGGTAAGTAGAAGGAGAAACAAATGTCATGTGAACCTTGTTTGCTGGTTTACGTCTCTAACTCTAAACGCTGTCTCGTTTTATTCTCCAGTCGGACGCAGGATGGGAAGAATATTACGATTACATCTTCCCGGAGGACGCTGCCAATCAGCCCAACCTCAAACTGCTGGCCATGGCCAAGATGTGGAAGAAGCAGCAGGACAAGCCTCAGGAGGAGGAAGAGACGGAAAAGGACGAGAGCACGGAACCCACAGAGCCAAAAGACAAGCAGGAGGATACCGGAGAAACGCAGGAGAATAAAAAGAGTGTGTATGACGATCGGGACGACAGCGACAGCAGCAGTGAGAGCGAGAGCGAGAGTGAAAGTGATGAGGAGAACACTGGAAACAAAACAGAGGAGAAGAATGAAACAAATCCTGCAGAGGAGGACTAAACTGAATTGTTTTTCTTTATTCAATATCAGGATAAACCGGACTGATGGGGCTTTCATCACCTTACAAACTGTTCTCACTGTTCTTTTATAACAAAATAAAAAGAGAAAATAAGTGCATGGTCATTCAGTTGATATAAAATGGGTGAAAATAAACATATTTATATTTTAATGTTGTAGTTAAATGAATAGCTTAGCCAAGTAATTGTCACAGCCAAGGCCTAGTGATTAGGGAACCGGTCTCATGACTAGAAGGTCCCGGGTTAGATTCCCATACAGGGAAGACACAACCAAGGTGCCCTTGAGCAAGGCATCTCACCCTCCCACTGCTGCAGGGCTGCCCTCTGCTCTGGACAAGTGTGTTCACTGCCCCCTAGTGTTCACTGGTGTGTGTGTGTTTGTGTGTTTCACTGCATGGATGGGTTAAATGTGGAGGTCACATTACTCTGTGTACAAGCACAGTAGGCAAGGAGGAGCTCCAAGGCTAGTGTAGCTCATAGCTACCACATTACACTGAAAAATGTGGAAAAGGATTTGCTTAAAAAAAAAAAACATAGAAAAGGTTTTCCATGTAAAAACAGCTAGTAAATGTAACAGAGCATATATTCAAGTAAAATTCCTCATAATTCTCAGTGGATTTAATTACAAATACATCTATTAAATTAGATTTATATATTATACTACGGCTTTTATTATTTATATACTAGTAGTAGCTGTTATTTAGATATTTATTGGTATTGCTTACCTGACAAATAGTTTGTTTATTATAGTATTAATTTCTGTAGATGTGTTGGTGGTGTGTGTGTGTTTGAAAAGAATGAACTTTTAAGGAAAATTTTACAACATTCAGCTCAGGTAAAACTAGATTTACAAGATAAAGTAAAGTCAGGAGAAAATATATCCAACTTTTAAGTAACAGTTTGTGGTGAGGAAAGTTGAAAATCTCCGCTGAAGTCTGTGTGGAAACAAATCCTGAGTTTGATCCTGAAAGCAACCTTTTCAATTTTGCTTCTCATCAATAGAAAAAGAATGACAAAAACGTTGTAAATTTTACTTTAGACTCAAATTTAGAAACAATTACAAAGAAACACAAAGTGGCGCACATCTTGTATTAATCCGCTGACACGTTGCTAGGCAAGGTTTATGCACACATACTGTTAATTGTTTTGTATTTAAATTAATAAAAATGGATGAGTTTCAGATGACCTGCAGTCTGTGTGGTCACTCTGAAGTCAGCTGGGCTGTTTGATGCCAGTGGACATCCTACAGAGCGGCCTTTTTTATAAAAAAAAAAAAATTTAATTCTTAATAATTTTTATTTTTAGCTTTCTGTCCTTTCCTTCTTCACCTATTTGTATTTTTTCATTCCAAACTGATATTAGTTGGTAGTGTTACAGCAGGTGCGGGAATTTCTACTGTTGCATAGCAACAACTTATTCATTGTGGAACTACTTCTTGGCAAAAGGTTGTCAATATTAAAACATATTTAATTCTGGGCTTTTTTTTTTATTTATTTTCTTTTTTCTTCTGTAAAAAAAAATCGTGAATAACAACACGGCTGTGATTTGCTCGCAGCCAAAGCTAATAGAATAATCTTTATTCTATTTGTACCAATAAATAATAATTTTTTCCCAGTGTAGCATTATTAAAGCCGCATGTCTAAATAACCACAAGTCCACATATTTAACCTCATTATAGATAATACGTTTTTGACTAACAGTACTAGCCTTTTTATATATAGACACTGTTAAACATTCTGGCCAATGTTACAGCTACGAGAAATAAAAATATTATATTTAGCAATATTTTCCTTATTTTCTCTCATTCTAATTAAATGTCTGGTGACTGAAAGCTGTAATCAGTTGGATTTCATTGTCATCAGTGTTTTCATTTACCTGTGTGTTTATCCTGATCATCTCACTACTTCATTATTTAAGCTGCTTATCATAATACTGGCTTACAAGAGGTGCTGGATTCGGTCTAAGCTCTCATTGGGTAGAAGTCAATGAAACACCCTGGGCAGATCACCAGTCTATCACAGGGCAGACACACAGACACATTTACACACACCTGAGGTCATTTATCATCTCCAATTCACCTGACTGCATGTGTTTAGACTGTTGGAAATCAGAGAACCTGCAAAGTCTACACTGAAAAGGACCCCAACCGTCCAGCTGCTCTGGGTCGACGTTGCTACACACTGCCCCACTATGCTACCCAAAAAGATTGTCTGTGCATGCTAATTATTTCACCTTGTGTAACATTTAAACACAGCAACACAATAAATCTAATAATAATAATAATAATAATATTCCCAACACCAGATCCACTGATTTGTTAATGTCTGCTCAGTCAATTGATCCGCTTGACATTCAGAATGAGTGTAACATTGCGTTTTATTTCATTTTTGAGCAAATCTGTGCAGAAATCTTGGAACAAGTGAAGCTATAAAACACATTTACAAAGCAGTGACCCTCTGATCATTCATTTGCGACTGGAGAAGAAGTAAACATGACAGATCTTGCATCTTTATTTTCCCAATATGGGGTAAGAGAGTTAATCAGAGAGCCACTGTTCTATGTTATTCGATGTCTTCTGGTCGGACAGGATGTGGGAGTGGAATTATAGACTTCTTCTCTGTGTCTCTCGATAACGCTTTCCTCATATCTGTGGATAAATGAAAGCAGTCACAGTGATAAGGTTACCACTGATTAAAATATACGAGTCATTACAATAGGAACGTTGAGATTTTTTTTAAAGGGTTTTTACCGTAGGCGTCTTCATCCGGTTCTCCGTTGCTGGCTGAGTAATATTCGATCACGGTTCTATAGACACTGTAACCCAACTGTTTGTACATATTCACTGCCACTTGATTGGAGACACGGACAAAGAGGTCAACAAAGAAGCCTCCTTTCCTACATGAGAGAAACATACAGGGATTGATCATATAGTCTAATACTTGGTAGGCTAGCCTGACTAACCCAAACATGTGGCAACATAATCAAACTTTTCTATTTTCATGACTCTCTGACAAGACAATATAAGAAAAGGATGCAACAAATTATGCTAAACTGACCAATCCAAAAATTTATGTAAGGATTTTTATTTTTCAATATGGGCACACTCTGAAGTGCACTTTTCACCTGTAATACCACAGCTGGAAATGGTGACCTCTGCTGGTGGGGAGGGAAAGTGTCAGAGTTCTCATAACAGGATTATCATTACTTTATGTTTATACCTTTCTGAGATCTCCTCCAGCATGTCCATTAGTTTAGCAGCCAAACCCAGCCGTCTGAACTCGGGAGCCACTGACAGAGCAGTGACGTGTCCGTGCCACTCCTCCCGTGCCACAGAGCCCTCAGCCTTCCCCATGACTGTAGAGACACAAAAAAAAAACAAAATCACATGTGAGCCAATCACTTACAGCAGGGCTTCTCAGAGTGATGTCTGTGATTATGTCTTACTTTGCTCAACTGGAAATAAACACAGCCATTTGCTGTAGTTATCAGCCTGATTGCAAATACCAATAACTCACAAATAAGTTTCCATGACATCAACTTATCCATGATATTAAAAGTTCATTAATAAAAAGATAAATAGGGAAATCATATTGCAAATAATACTCCAGGAAGCACTCATTTCTGTGGTTCTCCACATAATCCAGAGCCAAATCTTTAAAAGATGCCAACATTTAAGTGAAGTGAACACACTTTCCCAGAGCAGTGGGCAGCCCCTATCAATGGCACCCTGGGAGGCGAATGGGAGGTTAGGTGACTTGTGACTTGTCTTATCAGTACAAGGGATTGAACTGGAAACCCTCTGGTCGTGAGACTGCTTCCCCAACCTTGAACAATGACTACCCTATAACAGCTGTTATTTGTTAATAAACACTGCAATGGTTATATTGATCTGTTTCTATCCAGTTCATCTTGATGGAAAAGCATCATAAAGTGACTCACTGTAGCCCATCAGCTCGCCACCCGGTGCCTCCGCCACAATGAAGTACTCCGGCCAGTGTGCCAGATACTGCAGGTAAAAGGGAATGCCATACTGTAGGAACACGGTTAAGGAAGAATGGACAGATTTGGATTTACAATGTGTATTACATACACATCAGCATTAGCATTCAACAGAATCATAATCACAGTGAGGGTTTATAAAAGATAAGGATACGGTTTCGGTTAAAGGGTCCAAATTTCTGCAAGAAACATGAAAAGGAAGAAAATATCAGATGCATATTATATATATATATATATATATATATATATAGATAATAACTATACAGACTATAGCTATAGTGCACTAGATAATGACTATACAGACTATAGCTATAGTGCACTAGATAATAACTATACAGAATATATAGTGCACTAGATAATAACTATACAGAATATATAGTACACCTAGATAATGACTATACAGACTATAGCTATAGTGCACTAGATAATAACAATACAGAATATATAGTGCACTAGATAATGACTATACAGAATATATAGTACACCTAGATAATAACTATACAGACTATAGCTATAGTGCACTAGATAATAACAATACAGACTATAGCTATAGTGCACTAGATAATGACTATACAGACTATAGCTATAGTGCACTAGATAGTAACTATGCAGAATATAAAGTGCACTAGATAATAATAACTATACAGAATATAGCTATAGTGCACTAGATAATGACTATACAGACTATAGCTATAGTGCACTAGATAGTAACTATGCAGAATATAAAGTGCACTAGATAATAATAACTATACAGAATATAGCTATAGTGCACTAGATAGTAACTATACAGAATATATAGTGCACTAGATAATGACTGTACAGAATATATAGTACACCTAGATAATAACTATACAGACTATAGCTATAGTGCACTAGATAATAACAATACAGACTATAGCTATAGTGCACTAGATAATGACTATACA
>JAOVVF010000034.1:7449449-7461901 GCA_028565595.1 Duopalatinus emarginatus | reverse complement strand
TTTACTTTATTACTGTTTACTGCTCATTGTGGGGGTTTTCTTTCAAATAGTAAAAACTTCTTCACAACATTTCTTTACATGTGCCTAAGACTTTTACCCAGTACTGTACGTTAAAACATAGTGAGCACTGAAGCATACTGTGTACTGTGTGTGTAATGTTCACCTTTCTCACAGATCGATGGAGAAGCCCAACTAAGCTTTGATGTTCCTTCGCTGTATCAGAAGACAGAGAACTACATGTCCGCATTTGCTGAAAATATTGACTACATCGACATTAACATGAAGGTCACAGAACTACTGACTGGTAAATATTTGTATTAGTGTATGAATTAGTGTACGATTTGATATAAAATTGCATAGAAACTGCGTGTAAAAAATAGACTGTTTTGTTCTAAATATTTACACAGGCTGCATAATTTTATAAATAAGAAATTGAATTAATTCTTGTACTGTTTTCTTTTCGCTTCATATTCTTTTATAATATCTGCAAAATGTGTTGTTATTTCATTTAAAATAAATGATGATGGAATAATCAATAAAGAATAAAGAATGCTTTTATAATATAAACACATTTACTTTTATAGAATTATTACCATTATGCATGTGATTGATTGATTAACTAATCAATATACAGATATTTTGGTATTTACTTACATTGCTAATCATTTTATAAATCTGTATTTATATGTTTAATTATGCCACAGACAGGATTATATACTGTATGGCTATGAATTATATATTGTATGGGTAATTTATGGCAGTATCCCAGCTTTAAGTACTTTGAAATCTGGTCTATCAGCACTAGCTGATTTATATTCTGAGCACTTTTGTAAGTTGCTCTGGATGAGAGTATAGGCGTAAATGTATATGTAAATATATTTTTAGAACACTGCATGTCTTTGAATTTGCTGTAAAGAGCTTTGGGCTATTTTTTTTTCCATAGGTATCACATACAACAGCTCTGTTCGGGTTTCTGTTGTGATGGACAGATATAATCTGGAGTTTCAGGAGTATCCTTCCACTATAAAGCCGTCTCTGAATTTCTCAGCCCAGGTTAGTGAAAGATAAAACCAACAGGGTTTTGAATGAAAGCGACTATTTTGACTCATTTCATAAGCATCCAGATGTAGACTTAACCTTTAATGTATAAAGTTAGAATAAAAATGGCCTATAATAGGTTAAATAATTAATTTTAAGTTAAATAAGTGTAATCTTTATACTTCTTTATCTCTATCCTTATTTGTTTTTATTCATAATGGAACACAATGGTTGATTGTAATGTCTTTAATTATATATTTCCATATTGTAGCTGAGATTGTCCACTTATAACAGCCGTCCGCTGACAGCAGAAGACAGGATTCAGACTGTGACTCTCACTCTGCATCAGCAGCCTCTCAGCCCGTGGATGTTCGGATGGGAAAATTTGCCACACTTCAAATCCTCTCATGAGAATTCCTCTCATTTGAAGCTTATGCCATCAGATTTCTTTTATCCAAATGAAACTATTTCGGTCAAGATTTTACAACTTCCTGTCCCTGCCGATGGTGTCATCCCCTTCCAGGTGGAGCTCTCGGAAAATGTGGCCATGTTAAAAATAGAGGTAATGGGAGACAATATTATACACAATACTGCATCCCTTAACCACTCAGGAACTTAGTTGATATTCAAGCCTTTATGCCATGTTAATGCTGATGAATTTCCCATAGGGAATGTTGGTTATTGTCACGATATTGATCCATGCTATTATCTGGTCTATATTTTAGGCCCAGTATAAAGACATTCACAAGAGTCTACAGCTGTTCAGAAGATACTCATCTCCTTCAAGATCTTATATACAGCTGAAAAGCAGAAGTTCTCCACAGGTATTTCTCTCATGCATTATATATTTTTAAAAATGTACCTCTTGTTTGTCCTGTAAGTGTACTAAAAGTAGACATAAACCTTGACCAAACTATCTGGATTTCTGGCAACTTTTATATCAATGATTAAACACCTTTAAAAAGGTGGAGGGGGCAGTCATGGGCTTGTGGTTACAGTAGCAGCCTTGTGACCGGATTTTCACCAGTTCGATCCTTTGTACTGATATGACCTGACTGAACTGACCTTGATCAAGGCTCCTAACCCCCAACTGCTTTCCAGGTGCCATGGATAGGGTTGCCAATCACTCCACATGTGCTCAATTTACAAGAATGTGTATATGTGTGTGTTTCACTGCATGGATGGGTTAAATACGGAGGTTAAACTCCTTTGTGTGCAAACAAAGTAGATCAGTGGTTTCTTTTATATAAAACGTTTGGATTCTGTGGCTTTCCTGGAATATAAATAAGCAGCTCTCATATTTCTTCCTAATTCGGTCACCTGCCAGTTGCCAGCTCTTTCCTCTCATACATCAGCTACTAGTTGTGGAGGGTGAGGACTAACACATGCTTTCTCAGTAATATGTGAAGCCAGCCATGAACTCTTGTACACCCAGGATTGGCTTGAGTTGCTGTGATTGACATGATAGAGAATTTATTATCCCTACCAGAAATTGTGCTTCCTTAGTTCCCAGCTATGAATGACTGTGTTGTTGTTATACTCACTATCTGTTGAATATGAGATGAACACTATTGCTCCTCTTGAAACACATGCAGCTAGAATGTAACCTTCTAATAAAGGAAACCCAGTTTCGGATTTAAATATCCTGACTTTTGGTCAATTTTCAAACAGACCACTGGTTGAAAGACTTGCTGGTCTCGGGCTCATAATTAAACCAAAGATGGAGAGGTTAAAACTCCTACATGAATAATCAGATCATTAGTAATTTAGAAAAATGTTTTATGTGTTTGTATACAATAACTGGCACATTCTCTAGATGATAATCCTGTCAATAATCCTGGACTACAATTGGTGTGATAAAACATGTACAGGATAATAAAGTTTACATTTCTGTGACATTTTCAGATTGGAAAATTCCTCCACCTGACTGTGGAAAGTAATTTCCCCTTAACTGAACTGCACTACATGGTAAGTTTTGCCTTCTAAATACAGTAAGCAATGAAAGTTTGGTATGGGCTTCCACAAGAAAACCAAGCACTTCAAAACAGGTAGTATAAACATGACTAAAAATCATTGGACTGAGATCAAAGCATCTGGACTGGGCGTAGCCAATTTGTATGGCAGCCACGGGTTCTTGGAGCTGGTGGTTTCCTCTTGAGTCCTTACACTGAGATTAAGGTTAAGGTTAGAGTTAGTTTTAAGCATTAGTAATTAGCTTTATTAGCAACTAGGGTTAGGGTTAGGTATGTCAGTGGAAGATAATCAGCAAAACAAAAGTCTGTGTGTGTAGGTTATATCACAAGGCCAGGTGGTAGCTGCCGGGACTTTTACTGCTTCGGACTTCGCTCTGTCTCCCAAAGCATCATGGCTTCCCCAGGCGAAGGTGCTGGTGTTCTGTGTTCGTCCTGATGGAGAGATCGTCAATGATGTGTTGAGTGTTTCATTCCCAAAAATCCTTCACAACCATGTAAATATGAAATTCGTAGAGAATACAAATTCTTCTTCATAACAACTTTTTCTCCACCTAATTTACAGATTACCAGTGTATCTTCGGAAGGAGTCTCCAGTACCAGTACCATTAAATGTATTGATACATGGTTTAAAAAGAAGACTTCTGAACGTGATGTTAGAACTTCAGGGTAGTAAACGTAACTCCTATTTATGTCAGACTGCATAACAGTACCTCATCAGTGATTATTTTCATATAAACATTTTATTTCAGATCAGCCTCAGTTTAACTTTAGAGTTTGTTGACTTCACGTTTTTTATTTTTTAAACAATACTCACACTAAATTAAAGACATAGGTATTTCAAGCTTCCATCAGTCTTCCATTAAAACAGAACAACATGGATTCAGTTCTGGATTAACTTTCAGGTCCTGGCTGGATTACTTTTTCTAGGCTTTATTCATGTAATATTGTGCTGATAGAGAAAACAAGGCGTTTTTACAGAGCATCATAATTGTTTTTGCCTGTGTGTGTGTGTGTGTGCACCTCTACTTCATCCTCACACCCTGGCCAAAGCACACAGGTCTGACCTGAGTAACTGTAGATGACATCTGAGAGCTGAAACATGCCCTTGTTAAAACGTGGGAACTGTTTTGAATACAACAGCCATGTTGTAACCAAAAAAAAAAAAGAATCATTTAATAAATAAGCTATAGCAGAAAATGTAAAGTTATAGCTCTGGCACTGGAGACTCCTTCCAAAAATAATAAATAAATCTCTCACAGAAAAAAGTACCATTCAGAGTGTGTTATAATATCTTGTATCACTGTGCCTATACAGCTTAATTCATGTTTTATTAGGCTTGCTTTTAATGCTCACATTTTAGACTATAAGCTTTAATTACTAAGCACTTTTTCCTCCAGGTGTCTGTAACCTGGGCAAAAGAACAAGCACAGCCAGCAGAGAATGTGTCTCTGTCCATCTCCGTAGCTGAGCCCAGATCCCTGGTGGGAATCCTGGTAGTAGACAAAGCCACCCAGGACTCAGACCGGAGCAATGATTTCACAGAAAAGAGGGTACTGTATTCACACAATACTGGAAACTTTTCCATGGTACATGAAACCAATGGTGAGCCATTGCAAAGACAAAGGTTGGTGGGTGTTGTTTTCTCAGAATGATCCCATTACCTTTTTCTGGCTTTTATACTCTCATGACGGCACCAGAAAACCACACCTATAGGGAGTTACCATTCTCTGTTTTCCTTTTTTTTTAATGTTATTGTCTTTTAATAATAGATCCTATGCAGAGTGCTATGTAACCCAATACCCAGCTTGGATCCATGTCTCAGTTTACTGCTTCACTTTTTTGCTTGGATCCATATCTCAGTTTACTGCTTCACTTTTTTGCAGTACACAATTTTCAAAAAATCTGCTCTGCTAGCTTCACAATGTGAATAATATTTTCTTTGTCTGATGTATGAACAAGTTATCCTCCAAACTCAAACACAATTTTGATGTAAAACGAATGATGCATGTCACGCGCACCTTCACAATTGTTGCTGATGACATTGGGGTTGCGTCAGTGAAAAAAACTCACTTGCTCATTCTACTACAAAACAGGTCGGCGGTCTATTATAGGAAAGATTCACTCACACACAAACACACACACACTAACACGTTATATTCATCTCCCTTATCTTGTGAAAGACAGAAGGTCTCAGCCATGCTAACCCATTTATTAGCATGTAACTTGTTTTACATCATGGTTATGGTTGACTATTATCTAACCTTGTGTGTTTTACAGGTCATAGAGGAGCTGACTAGTTACACTTCAGATATGATGGATGGAATGGAAATTGGCAGCCCATACTCTGTATTCATGGTAGCTAAGAATCATGAAGGCTTATTATTCTGACTCACATTTGTATTACTTTGCTATTGAGATAACAGTGTGGCTTTCCCTCTCTAGGTAAGTGGCATGACAGTCCTTACTGATGCCAGCTTAAACGTAGAAAGCAGCTACGCCAAGCCAGAATTACGTAAGTCTAATAATTGCAATTGTAAAAATAAATAATAAATGCATAATGCAAAATAATACAAAATCCACACATACAATAGGAAAACAAGTGTCTGACAAAAGTAGTGATATTATCAGCCTTGAATAGAAGCGATCAGTGTACAATGCTCCCTAAATGAAATGCTGCCTGGATGAAAGTGACTGTAATAGGGTTAGATTTTATTAAACATAATGTGAATCATCACTTACAATGGATGACAAAAAAAAAAAAACACAGGATATTATTTCAGGCTTACAGCCTAAAAAAGTGACTACAAACATCTGTTTGATAGTTTTACCAATAGATGTATCTTTTTTTTACCATATTTAAATTATTTTCTAGCTTATATGCTCTATACCACAGGAAACAGAAAGTGCTTCTACACTTCTATGTTTTAGTGCCTTAATATAAAAAAAAAACCTCAGGTGACTACAAAAACACAAATTTCACATGTATCCCCCCGACTCCACCCCTTCCAAATAAAAAAGAAAACCAGCATTCAGAAAACAGGTGGGGAAAATAAGCACAACCTTTCTACTTCCACAATCATAATGAAATAATGAAACAGCCAAGATGAATTAATTGAGGTGCATTCAGATGTGTGACTATATAATTTTAGCCATGACCTCAGAGAAGCACCTGTTACTACTGATCAACACAGGAAGGGTTATAAGGCCATCTCCATGTGTTTAATATGAGATTCCTCAAGACCAAAGAAAGCAAAGCAAGCAAATGTTACAAACAAACATGTGAAGTGTTAGTCTGTTTAGGCATGTAGAAAGTGAGTGTGACTATCAGGGGAACATCTGATAATTGTCCTGACCGTGATATCTTCCACAGTAGGAGAGGGATTTCCAACACTGATGACATCAGAGCAGGCTGACCAGGAAACCCGTCAGCGTAGAAATTTCCCTGAGACCTGGCTGTGGCTGGACACCATTATGGGGTAAAAGAAAGAAATGTCCCTGTATTCCTGTTTCTTTCAAATTCTTATTCAGGATAACTGAGTCTCTGTCTAGCATTTCTGTCAATTTGAGCCTTTATTTTTATTTACCAAACTGGTCTGTTTCAGGCAAATAATTTTAATAATAAATATTTTTAGAAATACTTAGCAAACTTATCTGCCTACAGAACAAGATTATTTCAAGCCTTAAAATAAGGAAAATTGGGTTGAAATATGCTTGATAGTCTTATATTTCCTTATAGTAATCTTTAAAAAATTAAATATAAACTGCAGATCACTATACTTAAAATATTTCCTTTTGTGACAATGTTATTTTCATTCATATGATGTTCGCTGTGTTGATATGTGACTGTAGAAACACATTTGTTTTCCATAGACACCATTAGTGAGGTAAAAGTCACTCTTAGATCCTTAAAAATCCTCCACACATATATACACATGACCAAGCAGTATGTTTTATGTTGCAGTGAATCTACAACAACAGCTTTTACACTCACTGTACCAGACAGCTTGACCTCATGGGTGGCCACAGCCTTTGTGATATCAGAGAATCTGGGGTTGGGGCTCAGTGCTCCTGCAGAGGTACTGCACCAAGATCATTCATTATATAGTGGATGTGAATGTTAAGTGATGATCTTGACCTGAATCTGAACAATTCTATGCAGACTTTATTGCATATTTTTCTGGTAGCTTCCGATATGTGAATTTACATGCACACACACATAAAGTTCTCTCTACCTCATGGCAGTGGTCAAAGCCAGATGCCAGACACTTCTCTGTCTTGGAACCAAGGTGGTGAAATGAACTCCCCCTGGGTGTTTACGCAGCAGAATTACTTGCTGTCTTCAAACGCAAACTAAAGACACACCGCTTTCAACAGCACTTAAATCAGCACTGCATGTCATATTTGTATGAGTACTGTATTTGCTACCTTGCTCTCTCCACAGGTTGTGCATAGTTTAGAAGCACTTTCAGGCTTTAGGACTTTTTGTAAGTTTTGTATTGGGTACTGTATGGCTAATTTCTATCAGTATCCTAGCTTCAAGTACTTTGAATTCTAATCTATCTATAAATGTAAATGTAAACCTAAATATTATGACTGACTGGTATGAGCCATAGCATATAGTATATCTATGTATACTGTATGTTATGGCTGATATACCGATATCCATATCTATAATATTACATATATAATATACTATAATATATATAAGTAAATATAGAATATTATAAACATATAATATTGATATAATACACTTCACTCTTGAAGTGAAAGTGAACTATTTGCCAACTGTGTTTGCATACAGAGAAATGTGATCTCTGCATTTAACCAGTAAACAAACACACACCAGTAAACACAATTGCCTGAAGTGAGGGGCAGCCCCAAACCATGGTGCCCGGGGAGCAGTTGGGGGAGTTAGGCGCCTTGCTCAAGGGCACCTCAGTCGTGTCATGTCCTGTGCAGAGATCAAACCTGGGACCTTCCAGTCACGATACCAGTTCCCTAACCACTAGACCACGACTGCTATGTGTATATTGTATATACAGTCTAAAAAGAATCTCCTACTGGATGCAATTGCTGAAATTTTATAATAAACACAGTCAACAAATCCAAAGTCTGAAGCAGAAGAATAAATTTAGTCAGGCAGGTAAGGCAATCAGCAAACAGAGTATTAAAGACAAGACCATGACAAAGACATGATCTCAGTAACCAGCTCGAGTAAAAACCAGAATACAAATATGTATAACAAATGACTTGGTATGTACAGTGCACTAGTGATACTTTAAAAAGACTGAAAACACAGAAGTCGAGAAGGTCCAGAGTATGTGTGTATAATTGAGGTATGAGAGGATTCTTGACCATGTGATGTATTGTTTCTTAATCACAGTTCATCATATATGTCATCATCTGATTGTCTTTCACAGCTGCGTGTTTCTAAAGACTTCTTTGTGTCGTTGAATCTTCCATCATATCTGGTCCGAGGTGAGCTGCTGCTGCTGGAGGTCAGCATTTTCAACTACATGGATGTGGACCTGGAGGTGGGCTTTCTGTCTTCATCAGCAGCCTATGTAAAATATCATAGCAGTCTGGCCAAATGATTATAAATTCATATTAATAATTCATATTAATCTAGACGAACTTGGGTTCTAGGCGAGTAAAATATGCTGGGTGTTGGTGTGTCATGGTTAAGCAATAAATAACCTGACTGCTATATTCAGTATTGATATAACATGCTAATTGTGTAAGGAATGGCATACGTTTGCACAAAAAAAAGCATGCAGTAAGTCAGTAGTTTGTGGTAGTAAGTAGTTTTAGCTACTTGCATGATATAATGGTGTATGTTCAGACCATAGTACATGTTTGATGTTATACATGAAGTGTACTGTAATGTCTGTAGGGCTAAAAATAAGCAGATTTTTACACAGAGACTTACTCTAGTGCCATGGCTTGCATTCAGGTAACTCAAGTGGGTAATAGCCAGCTGGAATTTATCCACATCCTGTTATCCACAAACTTATAGCTCGGTAATAGTAAGCCATAAAATCTGACAGCATGTACGCTAGCATGTATCTATGTTCCCAGGGTCCGAACCCTTACCCAGGAAGCCTGGGAGAGCAACATGTAAAACTGGGATATTTAGGACCCGTTATCATGTCCCCATTATTTACCATATAAGCAGCCTATCAAACAGCTGTGTATCAAACAAACCTGTTATAAAGCATTAGGATGGATTTGTGAGTGCTGAAATTAATATCTTAAAAACTGTCAGAGGAAAACCAGCACCAATAATGAGTGGAATAATAATATTAAAACTTAAGAAGAGCCATATGTGACTGCTTGCACAATCAGACAATAATCAAAGACAAAGTGGTGTAAATCAGTGGAGATACTGTTATCACCTCAAAGGCAAATATTTTCCAATTACAACATATCCTGAATCCATCTCACAGTGCAATTACACATTTTGAATCCAATAACATGGTATGTCCTAAAAGACATGATGTAGTGTCTATAGTTAACTATAGAAATCATAATGTATTAAAAAATAGTACATTAACATCAACCTTGCGGGTTAAACAGTTTGATACTCTAAGGCAGACATGGGCAAACTACGGCCCGCGGGCCATATACGGCCCGTTAGGCTTTTTAATCCGGCTCGCCAAACTTGTCCAGGTTATATTATTGAATTCAATTTTATTATAATTAAACCCTTCATTTTACCTTTTCCCCAATAGATAGGGCACTTCAAAAACATTGACCTTTGTTTGAGTGTGAGGTGTTACTTCAGTAAAAACGAGCGGACCGAAGAAAAGAAAAGTACACAGTGAGTGCCGAGTGTTTAATAAAGAGTGAACAACAATATATTTTTTCACTGAAGTCCGATCAATGGCTGTATGTCTGATATGCCAAGAAACTGTAGCAGTTTTTAAAGAATACAACATCAGCCATCATTTTGCCACAAATCATGCTAACTACGCTAGCAAACATTCTACACAGGAACGCGCGGCTACGGTTCAGAGATTGTTGGCTAATTTACAGACTCAATAATTTTTTTTCACAAACAAATTGCAATTCAAGAGTCAAGTACCAAGGCAATTTTTTTTGCTAGCATTCAAATTAGCAAAGGCTAGTAAGCTTTTCTCTGAAGGTGAATTTTTAAAAGAATGCATGGTTGAGACAGCAGGTCTCTTGTGTCCGGAGAGCAAATAAGAGTTTATCTACTGTGTTATTAAATGAACAAATGTGGAAAACAATTTTTACAATCAGCCCTGCACACTGATGTTTTGGTTCCTGTTAAAGGCCAAATCTTTTCATGTAATGGTTTTTACATTTCATTTATATTGGTTCACCTAAACACACCATGCTTCAATTCTGGCCCGGCCCCTCTGTCAAATTTTAGAAACCATTGTGGCGCGCGAGTCAAAAAGTTTGCCCACCCCTGCACTAGGCTATGGCTGCCCCCCAAGCTGAACATGTACTTGTTTATGCTTAACAATTCTGAGAAGGACCATTATGTATCTGACAAGACATGTCTATCTGTGGTGTGGCCTGGAAAGAAGTGGTGGCACTATCTAGAAGGAAGGCATTTTGAGGTGTTCACAGACCATGTCGCTCTGATCTGGGGCTCCAGTCAGCTTTGTCCATCTTCTCATTTAACAAGGTGGACCATTAGGTTACAAGGATTTGATTTCAAAATGTTCTATCGCAAAGAGGGTTGTAATTTCTTTCAAGACTCTTTCTGCCGCTGTATGCATGAAGCACAGTCTCCACAGTTTGTCCAAAAAAGTGAAGACTTACCTGTTAGCTGGGAAGGGATTAGAGAACCAACAGAGGGAGGATCCTGCAATTCAACTCTTCTGGTAATCAGCAAAAAATACATTTAAACACCACAACTGCATGCATTATTTACAACATAGTGATTACTTGTTCTGCAGCATCACTGACAGCCAAAAAGGTCAAACACCTTAACTAATAATACCCACTGCATTAAGACTTCTTTCAGATTCCTTCTTTTTGCCCATGATAACCACTTAAGTAGCCATCTTGGTCAGATGAAGACATTTGCGGAGGTGACTCAATGTAGCATACTGGCCTGATGTATAAATGTATGGGTGTACTCAAGGATCACCACTGGTCTTGGGACTGCTGGATTCCGGTACTCAGATTCGTTGAATTCTGCATGGCAGGAAAGTACTAACCACACACTGACAGAAACTGAATTAGGATGCAAGCTCAAGGGACCATTAGAGTGCCTTGCACAAAAGCCAAACCAAGCCATCAAGCCATCAGACTAGCCTGAATATAAACTTTTGCAGAGGCACCAGGCTCTACTAGATAGAGAGCATGGATAAGGCACAGGCCCAACAATGAAAAGTATTACAACCCTCACCGCAAGAAGGAACAGTACCAGGAAAGAGAACTTGTCTGGATATTTACTCATCCACTGTCTCAGATTGGGACACATTTACGGCCAAGCTAGCTCCAAAATGACAAGGTCCAGACAAATCATCAAACAACTTAACTCTGTTAACTACAAGGTAGCTTTGCTCGAGGCACTAGATCAACATGTTACCTTTTATGTTAAAAATATGAGAAGAGAAAGCCTTAAACAAGTGGGAGGTATATGACAGCTGTCACATTTTTTTCTTGCAATTCTCACTCCTACCACTAAGTGGCAGTCATAGTTTTACAGGGAATTTACAGAGTATAAAAGGGGGCCCATGGTGTAGCATGAACACTTTGTGGGACTAGTATCACATGATAGTGTGCTGTGCTAATGACCCTGATGGAGGAACATGTTTGTTTGCTCACTCAATGTAAGTTTATTGTTCATTTGTGTGTATATTTAGTTAAGTTTTGTTTATAGGTTACTCTAGTAGTTTTGTGCTGTTTTCCCTTTTCAGAATGTTTTGTTTTCTTTTTATGGCTTTTCTCTGTTCTATTTTTCTTTTTGGTCTATCTATTTGGTTTTCTTCATCACTTGCTGTTTGTATGAAGTGTTGTGTTATGTGGAACTTTTCTTACCTGTGTAGTGTAGGCCCCTTTCTGCCATTTTCTCAACTCGCCTGTGTAGTGTAGCCCCCCCCTTTCTGCCATTTTCTTACCTCACCTGTGTAGTGTTGCCCCCTGTCTGCCATTTTCTCTCCTCACCTGTGTAGTGTAGGCCCCTGTCTGCCATTTTCTCGCCTCACCTGTGTAGCGTAGCCCCCTGTCTGCCATTTTCTCTCCTCACCTGTGTAGCGTAGGCCCCTGTCTGCCATTTTCTCTCCTCACCTGTGTAGCGTAGGCCCCTGTCTGCCATTTTCTCGCCTCACCTGTGTAGCGTAGGCCCCTGTCTGCCATTTTCTCGCCTCACCTGTGTAGCGTAGCCCCCTGTCTGCCATTTTCTCGCCTCACCTGTGTAGCGTAGGCCCCCTGTCTGCCATTTTCTCGCCTCACCTGTGT
>JAOVVF010000034.1:7438818-7449349 GCA_028565595.1 Duopalatinus emarginatus | reverse complement strand
TCCTGTTAAAGGCCAAATCTTTTCATGTAATGGTTTTTACATTTCATTTATATTGGTTCACATAAACACACCATCCTACTATTCTGGCCCCGCCCCCTCTGTCAAATTTTAGAAACCATTGTGGCCCGCGAGTCAAAAAGTTTGCACACCCAAAATGAAAAAAAAAAAACTCTAAGGAGAAGTAGAGAAAGGAAATTAAAATATAGCAAAAGGACATTCAGTGTATTGGGTTCATTATAATAAAAAATATATAATAGAATAGATTAAAAATGATGTCTTGGACACTTATCCTTTGTCTTTAGAACTGTTTCCAGTGTTGATCATATCCTAAAAGTAGATTTTGTATCATCTCAGGCTCTGCACATTCAAGCTAATAAAATTAAATACCTTTATGAAAGCATGTGTTTCACTAGCAACATCAACATTATGATTTTATAATATGAATTCATTTTCCCAAAGCAGAAAATTGTATGCTCTGTATTACAGATTTTACTAAGTAACTGTGTCTGTTGATTGAGCTAAAGTTAATTTAAACGTTTAAGTAAATAAACCGAAAAAATGAGATGATATTTTATTTTCGCCAGTATTACTGGAGTGATGTGTATTGTTAGTGTATGTTGACTTTATGTGTCTGAACTGGGGTTAAGGAGACTTGAGTAGGTAAGCCAAGATGAAGGTGTGTCTCTTTGGTTTGTCCTAGTCAGAGGTCAGAAATTCAGAATTTCAGAGATGAACAAAACATTACATCATAGCCTTTTGAAAAACAGAAACAGATGAAAAGCTGTACTTGAGATACATGAGAAAAGTGTTCACACAAGCACTTATTGTATAACCTATCTCTTTTTTTCAGGTGCTCTTGACTGTGGATGAGAGCGGGATGTTCGAGTTCGTGACCTCAGCTGGTGAGGGGTCTCAGTTAGGGGGTATGCGTCATGTGTCTGTATGGAGACAGAATAGCACCATGGAGTTGTTCGCCATCAGAGCCACCCAGCTCGGGCAGATGCCCATCTCTGTCAGGGCCATGAGCATCTACGCCTCAGACTCGGTCTCTCAGACAATCTTGGTTAAGGTGACTATAGTCATTTTATGTTGTTTTAAAATTACACTGGTAATTCAAGGTCAAAACAACATCAAACGCAACAAAACAGCTAGCTAGCTAACATTAATTTGCCTTTGAAATCATCATACCAGGATCACTTACTATAATCTAGAGCATCCCAGATGTGTTGTAAAAGAAGTTTATTTAAACCAGAAAGGGGTATTTCCTGAAGTAATTGCAGCTTTACAGTGCTGCTCAATGTAGCTTTTGCGCTAACATTAGCTTTAGCATTAGCATTAGCATTAACATTTGCTCAGATTAGTGATTATGTGTACACAATCGGTTGAGCAAAAGAATGGTAAATCAATGTACCTTTAAAATAACAACAGTATACATTTACGGCATTTAGCAGACACTCTTATCCAGAGCGACTTACAAGGTTACTGGTATTACAGGAGGCCAATGTAGTGTTAGAAGTCTTGCCCAAGCACCCTTATTGGTGTAGCACAGACTGGTTGCCCAGACCGGGAATCGAACCCAGGTCTCTCACATGGGAGCCAATGATGTTACCGCTGTACCACACCAAACATTAGTATACATACATACTAATTATTAGCAGAAATAATAGAAATAATAAAGGAATATACACTAAAGTGATAGAAAAACTGGGGCAGCCGTGGCCTAGTGGTTAGGGACCCGGTCCCATCTCTGGAAGGTCGCGGGTTTGAGCCCCACTCAGGGTGAGATGCAACTGCTCCCCAGGCGCTGTGGTTTAGGGCTGCCCTTCATTCCAGGCAAGTGTGTACACTGCTTCCTATGTGGTTGGTGTAGTACAGTGGTAACATCATTGGCTCCCATGTGAGAGACCTGGGTTCGATTCCCGGTCTGGACAACCAGTCTGTGCTACACCAATAAGGGTCCTTGGGCACGACTCCTAACACTACGTTGGCCTCCTGTAATAGCAGTCATTTACATTTACTTTACAGCATTTGGCAGACGCTCTGGATGTAAATGTACAGCCGAGCCTATGCAAAATACATAGCAACGCCACTTATGTACATCATTGGTTACGTCTGCCAGTGCGTATATAAAGTGACATATATGGAAGCTTCTAGAGCTGTTTTTTACTGTGAGAATGGCAAGTTATCATGATTTAGGTTTAATAGTTTAATAGAACTCATGAAATGAGTCATAGCATTTCAAAGGCAGAAGCAAAGTTTGGATTATTTACATAAAAAGACTCTGGGTGAACAGCTGGCAAGCTGGCAAGAATCCTTTCATGTGTAAGGTGTGCAACACGGCATCAATTAACATAAGAATTCAATCAGGGCCTCAACAAACATCAATGCGCAATAAAAAATGTTCCTTCCAAGATATGGTGGGACCTTCCAAGACTGGTGTACCAGTTTTTATGGCGCTTTTGTATAGACCCAACAAATCTAAATAAAATGCAGATTTTGAAGCAAATCTCTGTCTTAAACAGCTGTATCTCTTTCATCTACTGTGAAGAATAACATGTTATTCAATTTGCAAATGAAGAACAGGTCTCCACAGTATTCTCCCTGGACTTCTCATGTCTCTTTAGTAAACTTGCCAGCTTTGTATCTGACCACATAAAACAGGTCTGAAGCCTCACCGTAAAGATTTACAGCGTGTCTTAATCTCTCGGTATGTGCATAAACCAAAGCAGTCTGTTTGATGAACGCAAGCTCAGTAAAAGTCCTAATGGAATCATTTATGTACTTGTGTTTTCAGCCAGAGGGGAGGGAGCAGTCCTTTACTCAGACGCTGTTTCTGGAGTTCGACCCGATGAAGACGTCTCTGTCCAGAGAAGTGGAGTTTCATTTCCCTTCAGCAGCTGTGCCAGGCAGTCTGCGTGCCCAGGTCACTGCGGTCGGTATGTCGGATCCAGAAACTCTGTTCTTCCTGATGCGGTGCTCATCCCAGACATGATTTTACTGACAAAATCAAAAACAGCTTTATTTGCACAGAAAATATGCACCAGTGCACCAGAAAGAGTGTGAGGCAAAAATCCTAAATAGACCTTTGGTTTTTTTTTTTTGTTGTTTTTTTTGTTTGCTTGCAGCTGAAAGATGACCAATAATAGCTACTGCTAAAATTATAACATATAAACCCTTAACATATTTCACCAAAACAATGCAATTTTTTCATTCAGTTTTAATCATGTCTGGGTTATCATCATACAAAGTCATGTTGGGTAATTTGCATCAGTTTAATAAAAGTGAAGATTTCCTCACACACTTCTTATCCGCTTCAATCCCAGCATCATCTGCGAAGGCAGGATACACCATGGACAGGTCACTAATCCATCGCATATCACACAGCACACAGCGAATGCTATTATTTAATCATGTTGTTGGATAGTGGATGTGCTGTGCTGTTGTCAAATCCATTTGTACTGAGGTAGCAACAGCTGTTAAAATGTCACCGATACTCCTGATGTGATTGGACACTTTCACGGTTTACAGACAGTGTTGGTGATGAGGCGTTACTCTGTAACTGTTATAGTCATCTGATGACTTTATTTAGTACTGAAGCCATGTAAAGTAATACAGTTCAATATTCCTTAGCTGTGGCATTGGTGGGTTGCCAGTTTCTTCAATTATAAACGATTCTGTGCTTATTTTAGTCACCTAAAGTAATAGCATTAAAATCCACAGGTTGTGTTTTTGTTTCTAGTGTGTATTTGTTTATTTTGTAGTTTAAGAGTGAAAATAATAGTTTATTATAAGTTTTTTTGTAACTTCACTTTAAAATATTGGTGGTCATTGGTAGTCAAATATAATCACTTATTTGCACTAATTTGGTATCTCTCTAAAATATCTGTCTAACAAAATTAAAATGCAAGTTTGTACTGTTTCACAATCCATCCACAATCCCAAAATAAATCAGAACTGCACCACTAATGATTCAGAAGAGTTTCAGCTAGTTATCAAATGTCCTATTTTTAGTGGTCAAATAAGGAAAAAGTGTTAAAAAGCCAACTCAACAAAAAAGATTTGACTTAAACCTCTGACAAGGACTTGTATAATTTTTATACATATAATAAATTTTTTAAATATAATAACTTTTTTTCAGTGCTGGAAGTTTTTTCTAATCACATTCTTTTTGGACTATTAACAATTATACTTTAAAAATATCCGTTAAAACTGTAATATTTAAGAAAAATGTATATTAGTTTATAATAATAATATTTTATTAAAATAAAGTAATATAATAATAATAATAATAATAATAATAATAATAATAATAATAATAATAAACTAGTTTTACCTAGCCACATGTGGTACCTTAATTTAACATTATTTTTAGTGTGTGTGTGTGTGTGTGTGTGTGTGTGTGTGTGTGTGTGTGTGTCTGTCTGTCTGTCTGTCTTCAGCATATGTAGAGAAAGCACACAAATCATTTGGAAAGGTACAAAAAGCTGCTGTTTCTGCAGAATACTTTTACTTTTTTTACTTAAAGTACATTTAGGGGCAGGTACTTTATACTTTTACTTGAGTAAATTTTTTTTATCATACATCAACTTTTACTTACTTTACTTAAATATTTTACAAGTCACTTGTACTTTTCCTTAAGTAAGGGACCTCTGTACTTCTGCCACCTCTGTGAAAAACACACCTGGTCAGCTAGTTGTATAATAAATGTGTGTGTATGAGTGAATAGGTGTGTGTGTATGTGGAACCCTGCGATGGATTGGTGCGCTGACCAGGGGGTGTTCCCGCCTTGCACCTAATGATTCCAGGTGGGCTGTGGACAAACTGTGACCCTGATGGACTAAGCGGATAAGACAGACTATGCAGTATAGTTGGCAGTGGTGTCTGTATTGTTTTATTAAAAGTGGAACACAGGTGTCTTTTGTTGTAGTATGTTGTAACAATTGCGTGTAGACAGACTTGCCAAGACACAGTTGCAGGTGTTTATTTACACGGATAAACCAAGTCCAAACCACAATCCAAACTCAGAGTTAAAAAAAAAAAAAAACAGGGAAAAAGTTCAGGGGATGTGCAAACAGGATATCACAGGTGAAGCAGAGTAAAAAAACTGAGAAAATAAAAAAAAAATAATACTTTGCAAAAAAAAAGATGAATGTTAAAACTACACAGAGTAAATAAAACTCAGGCGTATGCAACGGAACTAACTAACTTGGTGAACACAACATGGGTGAGAAAAACACAGCTAATATTTTGGGGACTGACAATGGGTAAGATTTAACCTGTCTGGTAGGGGTGGGTGAGTCCAGACAGCTACCCAAGCTTCACTGAAGATGATAGTGACCGCTTGCTATAGCTATAAACAAATGAGTTTCTGAACAAATGCAAAACAATGATCATAAGTATAAATGTATGTTATATTGTAATTGTGAATCGAGTGGCCCATGGTGGCAGTGGGGATATGGTATGGGCAGGTGTAATGGTCAACAAATACAGGTACATTTTATTGATGGCATTTTGAAAGCACAGAGATACCCTGACGAGATTCACTGCCACCATGGGACACTCTATTCAATCAGTTAACATTTGCAACGAGGCCCTCTAGTGGATGTCCCTGCAGTCAGCATGTTAATGCTCAAAATGTGCGGGACTGTGCTGTGTGATAAAACTGCACATTTTAGAGTGACCTTTTATTGTGGCCAGCCTATGGCACACCTGTGCAATAATCATGCTGTCTAATCAGCATCTTGCTGAAGTGCCCTTGAGCAAGGCACCTAAACCCTAACTACTCTATCCACTGTTCCACTGCTCCAGGCATGTGTGCCCTCTGCCCCCTAGTGTGTGTTCGCTAGTGTGTGTGTGTGTGTGTGTGTGTGTGTGTGTGTTCCACTGTCCAGATAAGTTAAATAGGTCAAATTCTGGACCTCTGTGTACAAGCACAGTAGCCATGTGAAGTGGTTCACTTTTACTTTGAAGAGGAGCTGTGGTCAAGTTGTATGTATAACCAAGCTGTAGGGTTAATCAGAGATCTTGAAGGGCCTGCTGATGCTTTTTCACCCCCTTATACTTCCTGTTATAGAGGAGAAATGTACGTCTGTTAACTCTTTATTTGTCTAATAAAAATGGTGGAAATGCTGACATACTCTGAGGTTCAAAGGGCAGTAGGGTGTTTTTTGTTCTGGCTCTGCTTCAGACTAGTGAAGGTTTTTTTATGGCTCGCAGCTGTGTGAGGGTGTTTCTGGCCCTCGGCATGTGATTCTGTAAAATGTTTGGCCTTCAGACGAAATACACCATTCACAGAGTTCTGAACATGTTTAGGTGTTAGGAATTATAATACACCAACTGAGTGATTTTTACCTGTCTACAAAGATTCAAAGTTTTGTTTGTCACATACACTGTCATACACAGTACAACCTGCAGTGTAATGCTTTTGACGGTTAGTCCACTAAAGTAACTATAACAATAAATATAAATATCAGTCATCTTGTGGCATGGCTAAGATGTTACTGAAGCTCAGATGGCTATGATTGTAGTCTTCAGCTTGTCTGTATTGCCTTGTGGATGTTTCCATCCTCCTTTTGATAATACCCCAGTAGACTCTCTATGGGGTTCAGGTCCAGAGAGTTGGCTGGTCTATCAAGCATTGCAATATCATGGTCAGCCAACCATTTGGTACTAGTTTTGGCACAGTGGCCTAGTCCTGCTGGAAAAGGAAATCAGCATCTCGTTAAAGCTTGTCAGCATATTGGACACATGAAGAGCTGTACAATCTCCTGGTAGACAGCTGTGTTGACTTTGGACTTAATAAAACACAGTGGACCAAAACCAGCAGATGACATGGCACCCCAAACCATTACAGAATGTGGAAACTTTATAGTGGTCTTCAGAGACTTTGGATTCTGTGCGTCTTCACTTCCTCCAGACTCTAGAAACTTGATTTTTTTAAATAAAATGTAAAATTGACTTGTCTGAAAACAGGACTTCGGAGCACTGGACAAAAGTCCAGTTTTTTTTCTCCGTTGCCCAGAGAAGATGCTTCTGACGTTGTCTCTGGTTCAGGCGTGGCTTGATATTAGAAATGTGTTTCCCCCTTTTCTGTATCTTCCCCTTTTTTGGCTCTTGATGCGCCAACACCAGTTTCACTTCACTTCATAAGAAGCTTTCCCAGGTTCTTGAATCAACTTTTCTGGACAATCCTCTTAAGGTCTCCATGTTGCTGGTGCACCTTTTCCTACCACATTTTCCTTTCCATCTCAAGTGACGGGATGTTGAATAATAATTAAATGATAGTAGTGGGGGGTTGGTGTACAGTTCTGATTCCTACTGCACAGAAATCACCACTAAATATCTGTTCTGTTTGTGTGAACAAAGGTGACATCTTGGGACCATCCATCAGTGGTCTGGACTCCCTGATTCAGATGCCGTACGGCTGCGGTGAGCAGAACATGATCTACTTTGCACCGAATGTTTACGTGCTGCAGTATCTGAGCAGGTTGGGCCGGAGGGATGAAGAATTGCGTGCCAAAGCACTGAATTACATGACACAAGGTATTTTAGCGTTTAAATTAGAAGTTAAAGATTTATAACAGTGAAAGGCTTATTGTGGATTATGTGAATATTCTTGCCTGTGTGTAAAAAGGTTATGAGCGTGAATTGTCGTATCAGAGGCTGGACGGCTCTTTCAGCGCTTTTGGAGACAGTGACCCTTCTGGAAGTACATGGTGAGAAACCATTCGATTCCCTCTAGTTACACTTGGTCTGAAAATTATAGTCAAGGAAATGGAAAAGAGGTGTCTGTTTATTTAGTGTTTTAAGGTGAAGACTCATACGGTACAGCCTGCAAACACATTCTAGACACTTGTGTTTTTTAAACTTTAGGCCCCAGTTTGGTACAGATCCACACATGGGTATGAGGGTCCGGTGTCCACATACTTTTGGCCATATAGGGTACAAGGCCTAAAATGAAAAAGAAAAAAAAAATCCTGTGGGGCCCAAAAACCTAGGTCACTGATTAAAGTGTCTGGATGAGTGAGTGAGTAGGGAATAAGAAGTAAAATGTTGAAATGTCAGACACAGGGATAGAGAAGTATGCTAACTCCGGTGTTACTTCCTAAACATGACAACTGTTAACAGTATATTTGTAAGAGATGTTCAGTTACAACCTCACAAATGCAAACCTTCTTCCTCAAACAATAGCTACCAAATGAATCAAACATACTACATGCTCTTATTTTCCTTGTCCCCTATGTCTAGGTTATCAGCATTCGTACTGAGGTGCTTCCTCCAGGCCCAACAGTTTATTTTCATTGACTCGGCGATCCTACTCAGGACGACAAACTGGCTACGGGCCCAGCAGAGTGCTGACGGGTACTTCACAGAGCCTGGACGGGTTATACACACTGAACTGCAAGGAGGATTGGACGGCCCAGTATCTCTAACTGCTTACGTCCTCATGGCTCTTCTCGAGGATGTAGAGTACAAGGTAAGTACACTGGTTTGGGTTGGATCTTTCTAGACAAAGTGGGGACCTGTCACTGTAGCAGTTAAGTCCATCCTCCATTTTTTTTCTACATTTTAATACTCAATAAGGTAAAAGCACTGTTACAGAATTAATCTAAACCCCAGTGACGAAACAATCCAGTTATGCCCACATGGATAATAGTAAGGAGCATAAGTCCTCCAGATCCAATAAATAGTCAAGATATTTATTTATTTGCTATTTAAGATGTTCATGTCACTACTGGATTGTGGGTGGTGCTGGAGTTCATCCCAGTGCTTATTGGGGTGAAACACAGGGAATCACTCTGGACATGTCTCCAGTCCATCACCGGACAGGTGCACAGACGTTCAAACTCACTGACACCTAGGGGCAACTTAGTTTTTTTTCTATTTTGCCTGACTGCATGCCTTTGGACTGTGGGAGGAAACCAGGGGCCCCAGAGGAAACCCATACAGATATGGAGAGAACATACAAACTCTGCAGATAAAAGATCCTGGCCAGGGAATTGAACCCAGGTCCTTCTTGCTGTAAAGCGCAATAATGAAATAATGAGTCTCAGTGGTGTAATATAGACAACAGAAGATCTACTGTACTTTATTGTGGATTAAAGGATTCCATTAATCATTGTGTGTTATTATTTCTCAGAGCACCTATGAGAGGGAGGTAACTGCTGCCATAAAGTATCTGACCGTTAAACTGAGCCAAGGCATCTCCAGTAACTACAGCCTCTGTCTGGTGACTTACGCACTGACTCTGGCCAAAAGTCCATCAGCCACCATCGCTGTCACTGAGCTAATGAACAGAGCCCAGATGCATGGTGGGTAAACTCATGAGTACTACCTTTGCGAAGTGATGGATTACATTTTCTATCTCAACAGTAAATAGTTTTCAGGTGTTGGTACTGAAATGAGAAACATGCTGGTTGACGCTGTTTAGCTAGCTGTCTCGATGTGTTTTTGAGTATGCTGGGTTATAAAAGTGCCACATGTGATGCAGGTGTTTATAATAACATATTATATAAAAATGATACAAGGCATCTGGACTTTGTTTATCAACTCTTTGTTTAGATGGCGTGCCCATGTGGAGCACTGGTGGAAGCAGCGTGTCGGAGTCTTGGCAGCCACGCTCGGCTGATATCGAGATGGCGTCCTACGCTCTGCTCTCTCTGTACATGCTGGGCAGCGTGGAAAACGCCCTCAGCCTCATGAAGTGGCTGAGCCAGCAGAGGAACCATCTCGGAGGATACGGCTCCACTCAGGCACTGACACACGCACTCACACACACACACAAATTCACTGTCTGATTTAGATTCCAGACATAAACTTGGTGTGGCCATTGCAGCTTTGGGTGTCAGTGTAGGAGGCTTTGTGTTAGTGTCATTGATGGAGGTATGACCAGTCTAAATAAAGGAGGAATGGCGTCTGTGTCTGTTAATCTCAGTTTAGGAGGCACTGCCTCTATGTCTGTCAATCTTGGTAAAGATGAGGCCACTGTGTCAATCTCAGTGACGAAGACGTGGCCTGTGTGTCTGATAAGCTCAGTTAAGGAGGGATGGACCTTGTGTCTGTCAATCTTAGTGAAGAAGATGTGTCCTCAGCATCTGTCTGTCTTAGTGAAGGCATCGACTCCTTTGTGGAAGCATGGTGAGAAGACCATCTGACTGACTGTCTGTATATGCATGTGCTTTCAGGAAAAACCTGAAATCTGATCTTTGATATACACTAAGATATTGACCTTTTCAGAGAAAGGTCCACTGCAGGACACAGTTCCAGTATTACAGTCTTACAGTATTAATTAGTTGTGTGTGAAGCACTTCAGAGTGAATAAACAAGAATTTTGTGTGTGCTACATTGATTTATGAAAGTGAACTATTTGCCTACTGTGCTTACACGCAGAGGAATCTGACCTCCACATTTAACACGTGGTTGGTGTGGTACAGCGGTAACATCATTGGCTCCCGTGTGAGAGACCTGGGTTCGATTCCCGGTCTGGGCAGCCAGTCTGTGCTACACCAGTAAGGGTCCTTGGGCAAGACTC
>JAOVVF010000034.1:7425450-7435788 GCA_028565595.1 Duopalatinus emarginatus | reverse complement strand
CTACCTGTAATACCAGTAACCTTGTAAGTCGCTCTGGATAAGAGCGTCTGCCAAATGCCGTAAATGTAAATGTAACACACACTCACATGTGAGACACTAAACTGCTCCTATTCTTATATCCTATTTATCCTATTGATGGTACCTGGGAAGCAGGGTGTTTGTCAAGGGCACTTTAATTGTGTCTTGTTGGTGCGGGGAAGCGACCTGGCAACCTTTCGGTCAAATGCCTGATTCTATAACCTTTATCATTACCAGATTATCTTGTGAACCAATACTTCTGGCTTGTGAGAATAATTTACAGTATTAGGTTAAACAAGTGAACGTAATATTGATACTTTGTTTAAGTAAACACTTTATATAAAAGTAGGTGTCTAGTATGAATAAATAGACATAAAATTGTCATCTTTCAGCTAATATAATGTCTTGCTATTAAAGTTCTGAATAAAAGTGGGGTTTGAATAGACTTTGTCGCAACCAACTAAAACCGAAGAGACAGAGACTTGGAATTTTCCAGAGACAAAAGGCCAGCTGATATCCATCTTATCACACAGACTACGTGGCTCGCTCCTATCCTCTAATGGTCCTCCGTGTCTGTTTTCTATCCATGTGTAAATATCTGGCAGGTGATAAAATGTGGTAAACACTGAAGCTGTTTGTGGTCACCTGCTACACAAGTCAAGACACATAAAACATCAATTCCATCACAAATGTACCACAAATGCATGAACAACTAAAGACCCAATTGCTAATGAAAGTGACTAAGCCATATTTTATAAGAATAGTGTTCACCATATGAACAGCAATTTAGTTTTATTTGGCATGTTTATTGGTCCAGATTCAGTTCTAATCTCATTTTATTCAATTTACGCACTACAGCTTTCAGTAAATTCGGTTTTATTATGATTCTAACCTGAATTTTATGGCATTATAACAAGTGTTAGTGATTTTATAAACAATGTAAGAAAAAGTTAAGATGGCTGAATTTGCCAGCTTGAAATGTAACTGGTTGTTGTGCTTTGTAATATTTATCGTGTATATTTATAACTATATTTTACACTGGGTTGGAATTGGATTAATTCTTTAATAACATATTCAATTTGTATTAATTGATATTGGCACACATTTTAAAAGAAATACAGGATCAGGAGTCTATCCCGGGAACATTGGGTGTAAGATAGGAATAAACACTAGATTCTGATTTACCATCATGGAAGACCATGTCTGAATCAAGCCGAGTGAAGTCAAGCTGAGTGAGTAACTACACTGCCTGATGTTGCATGAGCAGCAGTTCAAAAATGCAGTCAGCAGGCTTCATGTGCCACGGAGGAAGCGTGTGATATCCGTTACCGTCTCTGGTTGACAGTGACAGTGGAGAGCTGCCTGATGGGTGGGAATTGGCTGTGACCAAAAGCTGGGGAGAAAATCCGGGAAAATCCCCTCCAAAAAAAACAAAACAAAACACAACACAAGAAAACAAACAACAAATGCTACCCAGATTTTAGTACTGACCGTGGATGAAACTTAATAGGCTCCAGAAACAGCAATGTTCTGTCACATCCTGATCTGTAAACACGGAGTCTTCTTCAAAATATTCAGCTGTCTTGCTGCCTAAGTAGAGACTGACATCAAACTTTAGAAGGCTTTACTTAGACAGGGAGTCTCTTATTAAGCTAACAGAGTTAGCCTCAGGCCATTCGAACAATGGGTTAAGGCAAAACTGGCTAGCATTGGCAGCTAACGTCACCATTTTTATATTTGGTCAGAATAAGTTGACTCAGTAGGCAGAATTTTAAGGCGTCTAAGATTTAAGACAGGCTTCTTTTCAGAAGAGAACATATGACGATGTAAAATGCTGTCTATGTAGAGAGATCACTACGTTTTGAGACAGACCTACAGAATTTCGGCCTTCGTAAAAGCAGCGTTATGTATTATGATACTTATTAGCAATCATTCTGAACTCACTATATAAATAACAATACATTTACATTTGCGGCATTTGGCAGACGCTCTTATTCAGAGCAACTTACAAGGTCACTGGTATTACTAGAGGCCAATGTAGTGTTAGGTGTCTTGCCCATGGACCCTTATTAGTGAAGCACAGACTGGCTGCCCAGACCAAGAATCGAACCCTGGTTACTCACATGGGAGCCAATGATGTTACCACACCAACCCCAGTGGTACCAAACACTACTAATAGCCCAGTAAACTGTATAATGAGAGATTAGATAAATGCTATGACTCTATGCTTTACTGTTTGTTTAGGACACAGTGATCGCTCTGCAGGCTTTATCAACCTTTGTTTCACTGAGCAGTACAGAGCAGATCAACCTCAACATCACAGTGGCGACACAGACGGCTACAGTGGCTACGTTCATCATAAACCAAACTAACTACCTGCTCTACCAGAGCCAAGAGGTTAGTATCTATACACACTACTCAAACTCCAGTATGTAGACATTCTATGTGGATATGACAAGTTATTGTGATTTTATTTTAACAGATTGAAGCTAAAAATCATCTTAAGCTCCAAGTGTCAGCTGTCGGGAAAGGATTTGCACTGTTCCAGGTTCAGTGTCTTTTTTCATTTTCTTCTAAGAAAATTTGCATTTTATTGATGGCATTTTGAATGCACAGAGATACCGTGACGAGATCCACCACCACCACCACAAGCCACTTAATTCACAATGTGGACATTCACAACAAGGCCCCCTGTTGGATATTCTTGGAGCCAGCATGCCAATTGCACGCTCCCTCAAAACTTGCGACATCTGTGGCATTGTGCTGTGATAAAACTGCACATATTAAAGTGTTTGTTTTTTTATTGTGGCTAGCCTGAGGCACACCTGTGCAATAATCATGCTGTCTAATCAGCATCTTGATATGCCACACCTGTGAGGTGGATGGATTATCTTGGCAAAGGAGAAGTGCTCACTAACACAGATTTAGACAAATTTGTGAACAGTATTTGAGAGACAAAGGCCTTTTGTGTACATAGAAAAGTCTTTGCTCTTTGAGCACAAACAAAAGTGTTGCGTTTAGCTATAAATCATAATTCCCACACCAGTCTTGATTCAGAAAATGCTAGAAAGAACCAAGAAAGCACAAATTTGTACTCTGTAACATTCCTTGCAGCCAAGAAAACTATTATAAAAGTCTCAGCTCTGACTGGTACAAAACACTATACTCACTGGACCACACCACATGCCAGTCCTCTAGAGTTCAGTTAGCAACCTCAGGAGCCCAGGTAAAGCACTGCGTTTAGTGTTGTGGTGTTAACAGAGGCACTATGATGGGTCTTCTGCTGCACTTACCTGCGGGAAACGCATGTGGGGCCTGCTGCATTGAATGTGTATGTGATTTCTCTCAGACTCACTTGTCTGTTAGCACACCAGTAGCCACCAGTCATGATTATTAAGCACCCGAGTGCAGTAGCTTCGCTGTCCACTGTGGTTAGTAACTTCTATTATGTGTTCCGTAATAAATGCTAAAAGTTTCTAATGTTTGCATGATAATTATTGGAATATTTCAACAAAAAATAATTTTCATGTTAAACTGTCATCTAGAAGGAAAGATTCCACAACAGTCAGCTCTGGTTGGCAAACATTTACATAGTTAAACATAAGACATGCTAAGTTACATATTTTCTAGGCCTGATTAATCAGACGTGTTGGCCTTTTGGGGCTTTTACAAGATTATATCAATTCGATTTTAACGAACCATGCGCAATATATTAGCAGGATGTTTGCAAATCCCAAATTCAGAATGTGTTTGGACTGTTTCAGACTGTTTGTGCCATATTAGTTCTTTGTAATTGTAAAATTATTTGATCCTGTTTCGCTGCCATAGTTTCTGCCAACATTAACAGCTCAAAGTCAGACATGCTCCCATATTGGAATCATCAGTGCTGGCTCTGTCTATGGAGAACTTGAATGTTCTTGATACTGGAATTTCAGCTGTGTCTTAATGACTTCATGCCCAGTCACTTGGAGTTTTCCTCTGAGGATCGTGACAAAGCCTGGGAAAGTTCCGTTTACAAGGTGTTACATATAAAAGCAGCAGCAGCAGCATATGAGATATACTGTGAGAAGGTGCGACTGGAACTGCAAAAACATATATATTTTAGTGTAACTGGGAAAATAGTTCCATTGTTGGTCTGCAGAATCTCACTCACACCCATGAGCAGTTATAGATACCCAAGACTCTAATTACGTCTAAGTGACATACAATGACATAATAGCGACATCTTGAGTCACTTTACTAGCTTTAGATGGAAAAGTCTGAACACATGGAAGCACTGTCCAGTAGGCTGCAAAACTATTGGAAAAGGAAGAAATGATTTATTTCACATACTCAGCTTGCTACAAGATGATGTCCAGAGACTTCTGGATTTTCAAGGCTACTATTGATGGGTAATTTGTTTGTTCTACAGCTTACAACATTCTACAACATAGAGACACAGGAGTTGTCACGCAGACGTCGTGCCTACACGTGTGAGGCCTTTGACTTGGACATAGACGTTACAGACAATGACATGTACAATGCCAACCTTTACATATGTTTCCGGTAAGAGACCCTTAACACATACCTGAATATTGTATTTTTGTTCAAAGGTCTGCAAACTTCTGTTAGGCTTCTAAAAATCAAAATGACTTCTGATAAATGAAATAAAATGTTACAGAAAATTGTGTAAATAATAGACCAGTATTAAGATGGAATCTTGATAAATTTGTGTGCTTACAACTGTCTACAAAACTATACAACAATGTGTCCAACACCATTTACTGATTTGATTCAGATGTGACTCTTTGTAATACATTTTCTACTATAAACAGAGGTGCTAACATCTACACATAAGTGCATAGGTACATATAAGCTACATCTAGACATGTAACATCTCCATTCCATTCCATTTTTTGACTGTCTCATTACGGTAATATGGGAAACTGGGTTTTCTTTCTTTTCTTAGATAAAACAGCGGTCAGATGAAGCACAAATAGAATTCACACACAAGATGCATTTACAGTTTAAACTTTGTGTAGACCTCATATAGATGACCTCTGAATTCAACTTGCTCATGTGAGACAATAGAAAACAAGTGAATGGGAATGTAAGCTTTTTTTAATCCTAAACAAACAAATAAATAAATAAATACATAAATAAATAGGTAATTAGATAGATAGATTTGAGCACTTTTGTCTTATATTTAGGGAAAATATCTCTTCCTTCCTATCTCCATCTCCACGAAAAAGTACTTTTCACAGAGTTTTTTTTTCCTTTTCAGGCTGTGTGAGAATCAGGAGCTGAATCAGACAGGAATGGCAATTCTTGATATAGGTCTACTCACTGGCTTCAGTTTGGCTCAAAGTGGCGTCCCAATAAACGAGCTGGTTAGAAAAGTGGAGACGTCTCCAGGAAAAGTCATCCTGTACTTAGACTCGGTGAGCTTCTGATGATATTGTGTTATATTTTTTTGGTTGTATGTAACTTGTAAAGAACTGATAACTGACCTTCTTCTTCATCTGAAGACTCCAGACACTGATGTAGGTTACTGCTAGAGTTTTATTTTTCAATTAATTAACAATTTATTGGCAGGTTTATTTTTTTTAACTTCACATCTACAGAGGTGAACTGAGGTTTTGTGTCCTATTGGACTTCTAGACCTAGATTGTTTACAGCACAAGTTCCAGCACGTGCCATTTACAAGTTTGAACAAGTGCAAAGTACAGTATATGGCCAATAGTTTTTGGACACCTGATCAAGAACATTCGACAGCCATCCACAAACTTTCGACTATAAAGTATAAGTAAAATTTAACACATCAGGAATTCTAATAATCTAAAAAAAAACCTGCTCCTTCCTCTGTCCTTCTCCGCAGGTAACCAAAACAGAAACCTGTGTTAAAGTTCCAACAACACTGGAGTTTAAAGTGACTGGTGTCCAGGATGCAGTGGTCACTATTTATGACTACTATGAGCCAAGTAAGCTCTTTAGACTTTTTTCCATTTAGAGAAGCAATCCCACTAGTGCACTTACCTTATATTCTGTTGTTCGTAACAGCTCTGTGCATCCTCACATGTCTTTTCACTTGGCAGGGAGAAGGGCGGTGGCGACGTACACATCCGAGAACAGAAGAGAAATGTGGTTTTGTTCGTTCTGTGGGGAAGACTGTTCTCTGTGTGAGGACGTGGGGAACTCGGTGTTTGACGGTATTACGTCCTCACACCATCAGCAGGGTTTGGTTCAGAGCCTGGGTTTGGTTATCCTCGTCATCTTTTCACTCTGCTTCTAGATCAGAGGCTGCTGATATCTCTTTTTATTATTAATAAATATTAAACATTTCTGTTGTATAGTCAGGATTAGTACTGAGGAACCCCTACAGTGAAATAACTATTTAGGATTATGTTAAAAGAGTACTTTAATGCAAAGTGACTTACATTTATACAGCCGAGTGGCTGAGGGTTAAGGGCCTTGCCCAACAACCATGCAATGACAGCTCAGAGGTTGTTGGATTCAAACTCTCAACCGTGGAGCTACAACTGCTTAGTGCACAGCCTAAATTTAAAATAGAGCGATTTTAGGGCACAAACAATTCCCTGTCTGGATGGTCAGGGTCTTTTGTGTGTAGAGTTTGCCTATCTTCCCCATGTCTATGTGGGTTTCCTCCTACCTTCCAAGACATGCTTAGGTGAACTGGAGATACTGCATTGCCCCTAGATGTAAGTGTGTGTGAATAAATCTGTCTGTGTGTCTGCACTGTGCTGAACTTCTGACTTGTCCAAGGTGTTTATCCCAGTGATCACTGGGATACACTCCAGCATCTCCTTCAACACAGTCAGATAATGAGTGAGACTGAGCTTTGTGTCTATTTTTCTTTACTGATAACTGAATTATATTTTAAAAAGTGAAACTGTCATTTATTTAGTTGTCATTTTTGCATGCTTGGCATTTAAGTATGCTTGTAGCTAATACATCTTTTCTCTATTAATAAAACTTGCTACCTAGCCTAAATTGCTATTTTTGATAATCCTTGTATGTAAGTAAGAGTAGCACCCAGAATTATAATAAACATTTTAACAGCCAATCAGAAAAGTGTTGTTGTATAAACTATAAACAATAATTTTACAATTTACAATAATATTCTCTTTATCATAATAATTGTCCAAATATGATGTTATTTCTAAAATGCTAATATAATGCTAATATAATGTGAATTATTAGCAATGCTAATATAATAGTTTTTTTTATTTATAGTTATCAAGAGGACAGGCTCAACAAACAGATAAAGAAAGAAAAAAACCCACCTCATTATAATAATGTTTATTTGAGCTATAGCCTATATTACATAGACTGGTGGTGGCTCCATAATGGTATGAGGTTTATTTGGCTGCCATTCCACGGGTTCCCCAGTACGTCTACAAACATCTCTGACAGGTGAACACTATGTGTGCCTACTTTCTGCCGTGTTACACCAGTTCATGTCCTGCATTCATTTTGATGGTTTTTGGCTTCTTCCAACAGGACATTGTGCCGCCAAACACATCTAGAGATGCCAAAGTCAACTGATCTTAACATTATCAAAGACATCTGAGATGTCATGCAATGCACTGTTGGCCACAGTGGAATACAACATAATTGTGGACCATTCTGCAGGAAGTATGATGTTCATTATCTACAGAATATTTCTCCAAACTCATGGAGTCCATGCCTCATGGGGAACCTACCATGTATTAGACTGGTGTACTGGTTTTTCTGGTATTTCAGTGTATATACAAATACAGTCAGTGTTAAATTTGACTACATATGTACCTAGTAACTATGTATGCACATTTCCCTGTGTGTCCAGACTTCATGGCCACCCTGTATAAAGTTGCATGATCCTTCAGCTCAGTGTCTCCTGCCTCTTTTGAAGTGCCCTAAAGATGCTGAGAACACAAATATCAAAAGACTTGCTCCACATGGTGACTTCCTGCCTGGGAATTAATCATTTTAATGTCCAAGCTAGCCAAGACATCTTTATAGCTAGAGACCGAAAAAAAGAGAACAGTCTAGAGTGAAAGGAGAAGTCAAGGGCAAAAGTCTAGCAAAACATTTTAGTTTGTTGCATAAACCTGCACACTATTGTGACTGTGGTTCCAGCCGATGTGTCACACAGAATACTTGAGCCATGAGCGTGTGAGAAACAGTCGGCAATGTGCGTTTATAGCTATTTTTGTGCTTGAATCACTTCAAAAGTGGTCATTAGCTAAAGGGTCACTACCCTCTCGTGAACGATGGCGTAACCTAGACCTAAAAGAAAACATGTTTCTTATACATGCCTACAAATAAACACTCATGTCAACAAGCAAACTGTGTAATGGCTTACATTTACATCATGCCATTTAAGGCTTTAGAGGATTTTTCAACAGCTCTCAAGGCACTCTCATAGTCAGACCTGTGTTCTTGGTTAAATCCACATGTTCTCGAAGCGAAGTTACAGTCATGCAACGCTGTGGTGTTATAATACGCACAAGATGTGAGTCATTAGCAAAGAGACATCAGTCCTTTTGTCAACTTTATTAAACCCAGGCCATTATTTTTGCAAGGATAACCTCTGGAACAAAGGCACAAAAATTAGCTAACACATAGACCCTGCTATACTACTTCATTAGCATCGCATTTTGTGGTTTTGGGGAAAAAATACAATACAACACATGAATCCAGGATTCCAGCAAAAGCCACAGTACGTCGCCTCGTTCCATTAAGTCGTCAATGTGGTTACAATCGTGTGCTTATAACTGCAATGGTTTGGGACCACATGAAACGTGAATACATGGAACCTATTGAGTGGAACAAAGCTGAAGCTTGTAACATAGACACTACTGTGTAGGAGATAATGTCTGTAGTGCTTTATTACTGAGGTTCATCGAGCAGTTCTGCCTTAACAAAACGTCCTCTGTCTCTGCACTCCTTACAGTGCAATCAGACAAACTTTAGTCCTTTAGTCCACAATCCTGAGAATATATATATTTATACATATATATATTTAACTGGTTTACCTGGCACTAAGGATTATTCTCAGAAAACTGTAAATTCATTTATCTACTATATTTTATGTTTTTATTAATGGATGTGTATTTAACGATTTTAACCTACATTGCACACATAAAACATAAAAAGAGCAGTTTTGGGGACACTCAGACAGATAGACAGACAGATAGAAAATAATTATAAAAGCAAAACAGGAGCAATGCGTACTATGTGCCATATGTACCACACATTATTTGCACAGCAACAAAGAAGAAGTAGAAGAAGTGCTCTTGGGCAAGGTACTTAACCCTCCCTAAGTGCCCTGGATAGGGTTATTCATCACCCTGGACAACTAGTGTGTTCACTAGTGTGTTCATATGTGTTTTTGTTTTACTGCACGAATAGGTCAAATGCAGAGGTTAAATTTCTCTGTGGTGGTCAATGAGTGGTTCACTCACTCACTCACTTACTCACTCACTCACTCACTTACTCATTTCTCTCTTTCTTTTGTGCAAAGACATGCGGTTAGGTATATTTGAGGTATCAAATTGCACTAGATTTAGTGTGTGTGGATGTTTCTGTCTGTGTCTCTGCCCTGTGATGAATTCTTTACAGCTCAGGATGTTTCCCTGCTTTTCCCCCTACTGAGCGCTGGGAGAGACTCCAGCACTGTCTACAACCCAGTAGTAGGATAAGCGACTTAGATACACACTTAGACTTAGAACACACAGAAAGTAAATGTTTAGTGTGTTAAGTATTTAATATTCAAGATTTTCCATTAATTCTATTTAAATGCAAACATATGTGTGATACTGACCATGTTAATGACTTAACGACATCAATTTTGTAACATGCCTGTGGATTTGGACATCACCGTATTTGTAAAGCTGCTTTGCGACCCGTGTAGGTGGACAAGATGGGGGTTTTGGGGGTTAAATTGTCTGGTTCTAATAAAGCTTCTGCTTTTCATAAAACAATAGCCTTAAAGCCAACACCACACACGAATTCTTGACACCAGCTCATCCATAATGTTCAGGTATGTCATTTAAAGTTCTGGATTGGATGCTTTGACAAATCTGACACAATGTCACATAAGAATATTCCAAAAAAATTTCACATTCCAGCAAAAGTCTATCATGTAAAAGTGAACTATTTGCCTACTGTGCTTGCAGGAAGGTGACCTCCGCATTTAACCCATCCATGCAGTGAAACATACACACCAATGAACACACTTCCTGGAGTGGGGGAAATCTGGGTGAAAGTGAAAGTGAACTATTTGCCTACTGTGTTTGCACACAGAGGAATGTGACCTCCGCATTTAACCCATCCATG
>JAOVVF010000034.1:7390432-7403948 GCA_028565595.1 Duopalatinus emarginatus | reverse complement strand
GAATTTAACTAAGCACTCTTGTAAGTCACTCTGGATAAGGGCGTCTGCCAAATGCCGTAAATGTAAATGTAAATGTATTGCTGATAGAGAATAACAAGAACTAAAGTGTGATGTTTCACAAGCTCAAATGTACCTATATGTAATTAATGTACAACATTAAGCTTGTACTGTTGTAGTATATGCGGAATAAACCACTTTGGGATGTGCTGTTAGTGGAAATTGGTTTTATTTCTTACTCAAGATATTAATGCTTCTTGGATGAAGTGGAATGTCAGCTTTCCGCATGAGTCCTGTTGGAGGACGGTATGAAAGGAATGTCCCAATCACTCCCACTCCAAGTGCTTTAATGCGAAGAACACTTTTGTGAGGTGCTGTTGAGACAATGTCTGGAGGCTGTCTAGTTTTACCAGTGTCAAAAACCCTCCTTTCAGATCTTTCCGTCCACACTGAAAAGCCTGAAAACAAGGACGAGTGCCACGGGATGACGTAAGAGCTTGTGGGGAGGGCAGTAAAATATGAGACCTCGGCTATCTCATTAAGCTATCTATGTCTGCCCAATATCTCCCAGTAAATCCTTACCAATCACAATCAGATGGTGGTGGTCGGCACTTTAAAGCACTTTAAAGCGAGTTACAGCTTTCATCATTTTAGCCAAGACAGAACAAAGCAAGAAAAGAAAAATCATGCATGTAGAAGGGAAGGAAAAATTGCAATGTCTGGCTGAAGGTGGACAGTAGTAATAAAGACATCTCTCTTCTCGACTGCTACTACCTCATTATTGGCGAAGAACTACATTTTAGTCCAGCAAAGCATTTTATACTTACCCCACCATTCACCCACATCCTAACAGTGTGTGTGTGTGTGTGTGTGTGTGTGTGTATGTGTGTGTGTGTGTGTGTGTGTGTGTGTGTGTAAGAGAGAGAGAGAGAGAGAGAGAGAGAGAGAGAGAGAGAGAAAGAGAGTTGGTTGTATGGAGTTTCCAGGCAAGTGCAGACATTTATAAAAGGTTACATTTTGTTGAGTTGATATAATCAAACTATGGTGGAAAACAGTGACTCAAATACTTTCCTATAAGTTCATTCAGGACTGTGGAAATTTCCTAGTAGAAATGTGTTGAAGGAAATACACTGAAAAACTGGTACAGACTACAAAAACATAGCAACTGGTTGTGGTTTCACAATGGTATGAGGCTTGTTTAGCTGGCAATCCATTGGATCTCTGGTATGTCTACAACTGTCTCTGAAAGGTGAACACTGTGTGTGTCTTCTTTCTGACAAGTTACACCCATTTATGCATCCATTTAGTTCAGCCTCTCCCAACAGGTTAATTCACCCTCCCAAACATCTACAGATGGTTAGAGGAACACTCATCTGAGTTTGGGGTTTTGCCATTTACACCTAAGTCACCGGATCTAAACATCTCAACATCTGGCATGCCTGGCAATGCACTGTGGAACACAAAAGTCCTACATCACCAAAAAAAAAGGTAGAAAGTATGGTGCTCATTACCTACAGGATATTTCCATACGTCTACACTCCCATAGGGGATCCACATAGTATTAGACTGGTATACCAGTTTTTCTGGCACTCCAGTGTATGACCCAGATTTCCTTTTTCATCTCCTCATAATGCGAATGAAAAGCTTTGGTTGTGTTGATGTTGAAGACAAGGGCTCCCAGACTCTGGTCTGGACTTGAGGAATTTTTGGCCTCGAGTCTTAGAACTTATGTCAGTCTGAGTGGTTAAAACTGTAGGGAGCTCTGTAATTAGTAAAAAAAAAAAAAAAGATCATGTGCTTAGATCATGTGTACTCATAAGGGCATATTAATCTGACAGGAGGAGAGTTACTTGCTTGCTCATATTGAACGTGGTGTGTCAGTTGTTGGGAGAAATGGATCTTAAAACCTCTGAATATTTTGGTAACTGCAGAAAATAAGCAGACCAAACTAATTTATTTATTTATTATTTATTTTTTATTTATTTATTCAGTTTCAGACTGAATGTCCAGGTAGAATCTGCCAAGGCTCTGTAGCTTAGGCCCAGGAATTTATATCGTATTATATGTTTTATTGGGTTTATTCAGCATTCTGTACTGCTGGTTAATACTGGCCTGTACTGCTGATTGGAGGTTTGATTAGTCTGTTTACTGGATAACAGGTTACAGGTTTGCATTTTGGTCAGGAAGTAAAATTTCGGTCAAAAAGACAGGGAGGAGTCCTGGGAGAAGTTTATAGCGCTGTTCATGAGAATGGCATGCACATGTTCATTTTATAGTGTAAGACAGCAAAAAAAAAAAAAAAAAAAAAAAAAAAAAGGCGGAATGAAAAAAACGGACCTTGTGCAGATATGACAAAATAGTGGTGATGCTTCATAATTCATGGTCTGTATGGTCAGACGCTCCTTATTTTTCAGGAGATTAAGGACGTAGGTCAACAAGAGGTTGATGAGTTGCTCTTAAGCTTATCTCCCACAGGTTCTATGTGGTGGAAGAGAGGTGGAGGAATGTAGAGCTTTCAGTGCAACAGTGGAAAAAATGGTGGGCTATCTGTACAACACACGCTCTCATAAAGGTCTGAAACTTCATGAAACGAGTCAAGTAATCGTTTTACATTCAGCGTAGATTAATCTGACATTTGATGGTAGTTCAATGAAAGGTAAAAAGTCTGCTTCATGGTGTTATCATATAAATCATAACTTTATGCCAATTATAACAAGGTTAATGTTAAATGCTGATGACCTGTCACACAGTTCTAGCCAATGTGTATCTATTGAACATTACTGACACTTCATGAAACAAGCTAGAGTTTCACAGATTTGTCTTTTCCGACGTCCACATCTTTTCTGAGGGGTCATCAAGTGCACACTTAAGTCAAGCATTCGATTTTTATAATAATATGATTTTGAAGTCAATATATGGATTGAATTGGTTGTTTCATTTGAGTAGACAATAGATTAGGTAAATAAATGATTAATAATCATCATCATCGTCTATAGATTACATTGTCTGCACACATATGCATACAGTATATGCATATAGTAAAGTACCACTTTACTTTCCCCTATTTCATTACTGTAAAATAGGTCAATGTGTTTTTTTAATGCAAAAAGTAAATTTCTTGAATTTAATAATAATAAAAAAACCAAGTGTCAAATCCTACTTTGTTGAAACATTTCAGAAACAATTGGAGAACAATAGGTTTTCTCTAGTATGATGCTTCACATTGATTTTTTGAATCTCCTCATTCCCCTCTGCAGATGGTCTAAAGCTGTGCCAGGTTGGATAGGGAAAACCAATATCTTTTGTTCTCTCTCAGTGTTACTTCTGCATTATTTTGGTTTGTGGTTCAGCCATTAACATACTATAAGTTGAACTGAAGAACTCTTCAGCATGTTTTTCAAGTGGTTGCCTCAAAACATTTCCTTGCTTGCATTTGCTTTAATCATGACAAAGCCTTTCACTCCTGATTAAATTCAGAGAATGATGCTGCCACCAGTATGCTTTGCTGTAGGTATCATAGCTGTAGACTTCATCCAACAGAGTTTAATCTTGCTTTTATTAGACCAAAACATCTTGTTAAGCTCAATTTTGACACACTCCAGTCAAGCAGGATTGTGCTGTCTAGTAAGGAGAGGCTCGCAGTCGCATTGATGCAGTATTGTAGAAATAGTATTTCTGACAGCTTGTACACATAAATCATTGGATTTACATCAGAATATCCCTCAGGTTCTTCATCATCTCTTTCATGTGTTTTGGCTTTTGTACAGCTGAAAGAAGATGAGAAACCTCATCCATTTAAGAACAACGTACCTCAATACACTTCTGTTTCGGGGTCTACGCACAAATCCTTTAACTTCCTGGCTTAATTGTTGTTGCACATTCTCGGCAGTATACAAAAGTGTGCAATAGTATGTATATTGAATTAACAAATGTGAGTAGGTTGCGATAATATATTATTCCAAGTAATTTCAATAAATTAACCTCAAAATTTTACAAACACTTTCTTTTCCTGACCTTCCATATGTATGATCCAGAACGCTTTTGTGTGCTGCAAGGTCTTGTCTGTGTTCCTTCTGAACAAGGCGACCTGTCTGCAAGTGCTGAAGGTAGCTAGCTAGCTAACAACTTTTTAATAAGTAGTAGTAGTTTTTATAAGAAAATCCATGTAAAATTGTATTTGGAAAAATGTCTCCCCAGGGACGTAAAAATAAATCACTGTTTGATTCTGGAAACCACACTTTTCAATGCTAGCTAGTTAACTAAGTTTAAATATTAGAGCCTTATAACAAGAAATATGTTTGTTGTAGCTCATCATGTTTTATAAATATTTTTGTTCTGCCAAATATGTATTACTGTGTTGTGTAATTCTTAATTTCAACAATATAACTTACTTTTTGTGAACTTATAATTCAACTTTTATATCCCAAATGAAATTAAATCCATTATTATTTTTTACGATAAGTTGACACATTATTTACAGTGTCTGAACTATTTATTATTATTATTATTATTATTATTATTATTATTATTATTATTATTATTATTGGTATTTTTAACAGTAACCTAGCAGAAACTTCATATGTACCTGAACTGAACTGAATTTGAAATGCTATGGCAAATAGGATAAATACTTATATACAGGTGATATTTTCATTCATTTATTCACCTTCAGTGACATCTTTATCCTTGACAGGGTTGCAGTGAATCTGGATGCGACTCCAGTTTATCTCAGGCTTATGAATGTTCTGAATCTGGAGGTAATCCAAGGGAAGACAAACAAGAACATTCACAGAGACTAGAGCTCAGGTTCAAATCAGGGAACGCTGAAGATGTGTGGTAGCTACTAATATTCCCAAAAACTAATAGAAAACCACTGGTGAAGCATGTCTGAGAAAAACTTGTAGACTTTCTGAACTTTGTTGTAGTGACCGCAAATTCCCAGTTGTTTTTAGCCAGCATCAAATGACAGTCAGTGATATTTGGAAAATATCTGGTGCTTTTTGTCTGTGTCATAAATATTACTTTTACATGTAGTCCAATTCACCAAAGTGGGATTTTTCAAACTTAAGGACCTTATACAGTCCTTAATAAATCCTTCAGCTACTGTTTTGAAAGGCAGGCGCTCCACAGACACTCACAGAGTATTCTAGTGCCAGATTTCCCATTAAGATTGCAACATAGGATCAGGACGAAATTTTCCAGACAGCATGCATCTTGCTGGGAATGTTCTAGTGTTCTTTTTTGTTTTACTACAGTTGTACTATTAAAGTAGCCTCTTTTATCTGAAAGGCTAAAATGAACTTAGGGCCTGCAGGGTCCCCATCTGACACCATTTAACTTGGAAAATAAGAGGAAACAAACTCATGTGAAGCACTGGTTCACCATCATAATCGTTTTGTTGAGGTTATTATATATTGCACAGGCTGTACTGTATGTAAAACATACCAAATTCTTTAAATCAGAGGATAGGATGGGGGAAATATTTATGCTATCTATCTGTTAAGAGTAGATATCAGGAGAACTGCTAGGTAAATTCATAAAAACCTCAAAGTTTTAGTACAGTGTTATAAAGTTATGTGTTAATATAAAGTGTTATAAAGTTATGTGTTAAAGTTAATAATTTTGCCTAATGAATCTAAACACATTTTATATTTATAGTCATTTGGGAATAACATTGCATTGAATAATTATTGCTACTGATGTAGTTGACCGTTATTATCTTACATTTCCTTAGTAATCCACTCAGATTTCTTCTCAGCTCTCAAAAAGCAATAGGCCAGTAGGTGGAACAAGTGTGTCTGCATGGTGCCCTATGATGGACCGAGTGTTCCCTGGATTGGCAAACCCCGAAAGACTCTCACAAGGTTGCTGAAGTTGAATGAATGGCCTCTGGATAATAGGCCCAATTGTTGGAATTAAGCTCAGGAGTCACTTTAGGTTTGGACCAAAAGTGGCCCCCAAGTTCTGATCGAATCAAGGTTGAGATATGTCTGGGTTCTGGAAACCAGATTCGGATGATTCTCTTGCTTTCATTCCGAAGCAGTATGTAGTCCAGATGATTGTAGTAGGCCTATGCTGACACTGTGCCAATGCTAATCTGGGTTATTTCAAAACTCCCTGCGTTCCTCATGTTGATGCTAAGGACTTTCCATTGTACAGACCCATCATTAATATATTTGTGATTAACAGAATTAGGCAACGCGTTTTATCCTACGTGTAAACAGTAAGTAGCGTGTGATAAAAATATAATAAAACCAAGTGACATCTTATGGCAGGCAATGTGGGAAAAGTCCTGTGTGTACATTTCTCTCTGTCATCTCCATCAGGAACACTGTGCATGTGTCTGGCCTGAGCAACCACACATCTTGAGACAGTGACTAGAAGGAACTCGACGTATTCTGTTGCCCACGCTGATGTTGTTTCACCACTGGATGTCAGTGTGTCCCAACAGAGACAGTGTGTGCCACTCTGGAGGTCTGATAGTGCTGCCTCAGATTGTGTTTCCATATGATTTCTATTACCTCAGTCTGTTTCTTTATCTCTCCCTTCCTTCATAGCATTATATCCCAGACATCACAGCACTGGTCCATGCAGGAGAACATTCTGACACGCTCATCAATGAGAGCAGTGTATTTTCCTCTACTGCTATTTATCTTAGGTGACCACATCTGGAAAAATATTATCTTCTAAAAAACAGATAGGAAAAAGTAATATGTCCAGAGTCGCAACATCTCTGTCGCAGCAGCTCTGTGGATACAAGAGCGCTTTTGCGCAATTGCTACATCTTTATGCGTTTACTATACTGATGTGAGCCGGATGATCGTGTTTGTGCAAATTGCAATTCTGCTGTGTTGCATGAGCGTGCATGAAAGAGACATGGATTCCAGATGCACTCCCTTGTGAAGTCATGTTTAAGTGAAATTAAATAAGCTTTTGGCAAGATCAAAAACACAACAGTATTTAGAAACAGGTGTTAAATGGGCCTGTCAAATTACAAGTCACCCAATGAGATGAAAGTGGTCCAAAGTCATGGTATCACTTTGTATAAAAAAATACAATCATTGCCAATAATAGCTCAGTGTGTCTGCTAATGAGCAGAAGATTGTGCGTTTAAATCCCAGGGCTAAACCACTACACAGTCCATGAGCAATTACCGGAGCAAATTTCAGGCTAATTTTTAAGAAAATGTGTTCGAGTGTTCGATTCTGGGTTTTGCTAATCTTAGAGTGCATTTAATAGAATGTTTTAGACTGAGTATTAAACTTGTGGTTCACAAGTCCTGCCAGCTGACTGACTCACAAATTGGTGATATAATTACAGAAATGTGTGCTGTTGTTGCTTACAATTTCTGGTAAACCTTGAGAATTGTAGCCATTCAATTTCCCGAAGTTGATCAGAATTACACCATTACAAATTTATCCACATCCAGCTCGCATGGAAAAAATGAGCAGTTGTAGCTTCTATCTCATTTATTATGAATGCCAGCAATAATCTTGTGCAAACTGGGACAAGCCGTTAAAATTTGTTGTTGTTACTGTAACTTCTGCTTTGTGCAATTTTTTACAAAGAGACCGTCTTGACGGTAGAAGTTTACATTCTATAAAATGCCGACAAAACCAACATGTTTTCTGCATTGTGGAGTTTTTTGACAGCGCTTTGTATTATGGATACTGTTTTCTCAGTACATACAGTAAGATTGTAACATTCATCAGTTTATTGGTTGAGATGCAACAATTCAACTTTGTACATTTTCTGTACATGTTTAACTGATTATCTATAGCTACATACCTACATATTCATAACTGAGCTGAACTTGAACTACTCAGGGTTAAGGTTAGGGTTAGAATTGACTAGTATTGGTATTAGAGTTAGTGTTGGTATTGGGGTATAGGAGTTAGCATTAGAATTAGGGTTAGGGATAAGATTAGGGATAAAGGATAAGATTTCAATTCCTTTGTATGTCTCTTATATGTGATGAATTGACAATAAAGCCAACTTTGAACTTTTGAAATCTTTTGAAGATTAGAGTTGAGGTTTGGGTTGGGGTTTGTTAAGGTTGGTGTTGGAGTTAGCATTCAGACAAGTGTTCGGGATAAGAGTTGAGGTTTGGGTTAGGGTTGGTATTAGAGTTAGGGTTAGCATTAGATTTAGATTTGGGGTTTGGATTAGAAATTGGTATTAGAGTTAGGGTTAGTATTGGAGTTAGCATTAGATAAGGTTAGAGTTGGGATTAGGGTTAGGGTTGGTATTAGAGTTAGGATTGGTATTGGAGTTAGCATTAGGATAAGGGTTAGGCATATGATTAGAGTTGAGGTTTGGGTTAGGGTTGGTATTAGACTTAACGTTAGAGATAGAATCTTCAAAGAGCAATTGAATAAATGAGAATTACTCTAATACTCTAGTTGGGGTTAGGGTTAGGGTTGGTATTAGAGTTAAGGTTAGAGTTGTGGTTAGGGTTAAATTGTAGATAATGTCATTAATTTGGCTTTGTACTTCATCCTGCAAAACCTGGATGGCCATAACACATGTGCCATAACACATGACTTTCTACTAAATAAACTTATGGCAGATAAAAAAAATCCCCCCATCTCCCCACACCTTCTGTGTGGACCCCTAAATAGTCTTGTCTAAATAAAAGAGTATGTCAGGGTGGGTGATAATATTTCTGACTCTCTCTGCTTCAGTCACTGGTGCTATACAGTGGCTGTGTGATTTCAACCCTGCTTTTATCTTTCTACACTATCGACTGTACTTCTGACAGTCACTCTTATTATGTGTGTTCATGACACTACTCTGGTTGATCTCATTTTAAATAACAAGTCTATCTATCAGTAACACAGCTGCTGTCTTGGTGACCTGGAGATAAGAACACAAGAAACAGTGGAGATGATCATTAATTTAACCACAGCCTGCAGAGCAGAGTTTTACAAAATCCTGGGCATCATCATTCAGCGGGACGTTAGATGGGACAGACAACAGCACTGCAGTTATTTAAAAGGCCCAGCGGCGCTGTTATTTCCTGGAACAACTCAGGAACTTTGGGCTGCCTGAAGTGCTGTTGGTCCAGTTCTACACTGCCATAATAGAGTCCATCATCACATTCTTCATCTCTGTCTGGTTAGGCTCTGCATCATTGCACAGCAAGCGTAAGCTGCAGCAAGCAGTACAGAGAAAACCATCAGAAAACTTAGCGGTTGCAGCTTCGTTTAGAACTTTATTTTTTATGTAAACCAACAAAATCTCTCTCTCGTTTGTTATAAAAACCAGAAGTAACCTTGTGCAAACTGGGAAAAGCCATTATATTTGTTGTTGTTACTGTTGTGATAACAAGCCCAATTAATCAGATAAACAGAACTACAGCACCGAATATACATAGACGTAATGGTTTGAAACTTCTGGTTTGTGCAAATTCTTACAAAGAGACCATCTTGACCAAAAGTTTCAATACTAAAACTGACAGTACTTTGTATCATTGGTGCCGTTTTCACAGAACCCACAGTAGTCCTCATTTATTATCTCTTAGACCTGACAGACACAGACACATGTTACGAACAAGCACTTTCCCAGCAGCACTTTCTGCGACTCAAGAAATCTGTGTTGCCTCAAGCACTGCTGGTTCAGTCTGCACTGGTCTATACTGTCTATAACAGAGCCCATCATCACATCCTCCGTCTGTGTCTGGTTCAGCTGGTTCATGAACGCCACATTTCTTGTTTAAATGCTTTTATGAATGATTAAAGATTATCTTTGACAATTACCGTAATATCCGGGCCAGAACCACCAGACTCAAGAACTGTTTCGAACCATATGCTGTTAAACTGGTCACACACCAGCCACATTTACCAAATCAAGAATACAGACTACTGAGCACTTCTTCATCCACAGTTACAGTCCATATACCATGGCAGTTGTTTGTTGCTTTGTTATTTCTGCTGTATTATTTTTTAATTCTTTATCACAAGCTATAAGGAAGGAACCAGAAAGTGCATTATTAAACAACTACTATGTACAGTTTATTTATTATGTGGGTTTGTTAATGTCTTAATGGAGACACTACTTATTACTGGTTTCTATTTTAACCAGACTTTAAACCAGAATTATGCAAATTATGCAGCCAGTGACCTGTTCAAGTTTAAAAGGCTCCCATCTTCCCTCTGAACCAAATTCAGGCCAAACTACAAACTCCATGCTAACATGATCATGGATTTGGACATAAAGATGTATTTATGGGTGGCAGAAGACTTGAAAAACAATTATGCCCAAACACTTTGAGCATAGAAATGAAAAATTACATGCTGAGATTTCAGCAAGGGCCAAACACATGAAAAAACAAAAGTTCTGCAAGGAAGAAATTGACAACATCTTGAAATGCAGAAATTGTGCCAAGCAGCCTAAAAAGGTATTATAACACTTTGGACCATTGAGATAAAATAATGGAAATTAAAACTGACAGCTAGCATAGCATTAACTAACAATCTAGCATTACACCAAAGTCATGTGAGGGTGCTGAGCCTAGCCATTGATCTGCGTTATAATGGAAACTTTCTCACTGTGCATCTTGAAAAAATGCTTGAATTTCATTGCTTAAATTGGGAAAAGCTGCACAGCCCCTGTACCGAAAACGCTTTGAAGAAGACATTAAAGTCTGTGGCTACTGCCATTAGACAAAGCACCAAGTGTCCCCAAAAGCAGGAGAAGCTGCCTGCCCCTGAGAAGGCATTCATCATCCGAAAACAACCCAAACAACCTGTTTAGCCCAAGAGTCCTTAACCAACTTTAGGGTTGAATTATGCATACTGAGAACTCAATGCAGAAACTGTACAAATGTCTGAAGTAACTAAATATTTAGGCATTATTCAGAAATTACATTAACCAGAGACACGTCTCAGTTATGCGTGATATCACATATCAGCAATATTTAGTATTTAAATTTTAGGTAAAAAATTGTGTGTCACTTTAATGTCATATATATAAAATAAAATAAAAGAATAGAATGTGCTGGACCAAGTGCTATTTTATAAGCTGACTAATAATATTTTAAGTTGGCTAAAAATATTTAAAATAACCAAATGGATCAGTATATAGATGACCGCAGAGATCTTTATATTTTCATTCATATGAAATATTAGTTGTTAGGACTTCCAGCTCATAGTGGCAGGATCAAATGGTGGCCTCCAGCCTAAATACTTTGTTTCCCACCCACTCTCAGGCCTCTAACTTTTAGTTGTGTTTTCCCTGCCTGTTTTCTGTTGATTATCTGATTATGTTCACCTGTGTTTAGTTAGACCTGCCTTTAGACTATTTAAACTATCTGTTTGTTCTGTTAGTTTTTGTGAGGTATTTTGATTTCTTGTGAGCTCGTACCAAGTTGTGTTCTTGTTTCCTTAATATCTGGGTTTAATCCTGTTTCTGTTTATTTTTTCTCTGATTCTTGTCCGTCCTCTGAAAGCCTGTCTGCATATCACCTGACCCTGTTTTTGACCCTGTTTTTGGGTCACGTTTCTAGGTTTGTTTGCCTTGTGTCTTACATAAACACCCGCAATCATGTCCACCTCTGTCTCTGTCTCTTTTTAGTTTCTGCGTTTCTGTTTTTTTTTTTTTCTTTAAGATTAAACATGTCTAGGTTACTAATAATCCCTGTCACTCACTCTTACTTTAGGCATAAAGCAAAAATAATACATGCAGGCAATTTTCCCAATATGAATAGAGATATCTCGATTTATAAATACTGACCGAACTTTTGGATTAATTTATACCTAACATTGATCTAAGTTTGTGAATGCTAACTATTTGGGCACAGCTTTTTTTTTAACATATATCATAGTAGCACCTCTGCTGCATTAGTCTACTACATGACTACAAACCATTGCACATCACATGCTCACTGCTCCCTCCATGTCAAATGACCACAAGCACCTGACTCATGTAGTTGTCATTTGAACAGCTCTAAGTTGTTACATAAGGTCCAACATTTGAGACAGTTTGGGTTTTGGTATGTCCACATTCCGAACATTTCCCTTAATAGGGAAAATGCCTGGCCTGAGGAGACACTCCAAGTGCGTCACACAGTCCATGCATGTGTGCAGAGAATCTGTTTTAACCAAGATGTGTGTCACATTAAAAGCATGCAGCAAAAAGAAGTCTCCAATAAAGAAAAATAGACTTCAGAAAACTAAGGCATTGAAATTGCTCTTCTAGATTTTACGTCTTATGGATGCATGATCTTTCTATACAGTTACATATATTATTTACATGTAAAATAAATATAATTGTATGTAACATGCAATTATAATTGTATGTATTGTTGTATAAATGCGCAGATACCTGCACCACCAAAAAATGTCTATAATTGCTTCGATATTTATTTGACTTAAAAGTACTTACTCAATGCCCAGACTCATAGCTCCTCTAGTACTTTAGGAAACCCCAAGCTCATCATGGGTTAAAGAAAAAAAAAAGCTAAAAAGCTGAAGACATCCCTGTCCACTTTTCAAGCTGCTCTCCAACATTCAGTTCATTGTGTCCTTTTACTTAAAATAGTCTAGAAATAAATGGTCATGACTCAGTGGAATATATGAATCAGCCTCAGCAATCTATCAGCATTAATGTTATAAGCAGTAATTTTCTACTGTGTGTAAATGACATATAAATGTGCAGTATTTATATCACACACACACACACACATGAGAGCTGTGAAGTTACACAAATAGTGTACATTAAGGGTACAGCAATAATAATAAAAAAAGGACTATTTAGCTGAGATTTTGCCACATTTATGGTTTATGGTGAATTGGGCAAGCTTTTTTTATTTATTTATTTATTTATTTTGATCAGAAGGTTTCAGAAGGCTACATCTATTTTTGACAGAAATCATGTTTGTGGTAAGGTCCATGTGGTGTACCATTTCTTCCATTTGTTGATATGTAATGTGAAATGTACATTGAAATGTAAATTGAATATCTGGGTTTTTAGTTGTAGCTACCCAGAAGACAACACTAGTGGTCATTATGTATATTTATATATTTTTAACAAATATGACACCTGACCATTTCCCATCTATCACTAAAACTAACTAAATAGTTCAGAGTTAGAAATATGTGGAGTAGGATTTACTTAAAAAAAGTTAGGAAAGTTTTTCCACGTAAAAACTGCTAGTAAATGTAACAGACCATATTTTAAAGTAAAGGTTACTTACAATTCTTGATGGATTTAAATAGAAATTCTTCAGTAAAGTTCACTTTACAACACCCTAATTCAAGTGTATTTTAGTAGATTTTACTCAATGTAGCACCACATTACATAATGGCTTTTAAAATGTATACAAATACTATAGTGATCTTGTAACAATGCATTAGGAATTCTTACTTGTCAAATACTTTCACATTACATTATAAATTTTAAATGGTAACTGAGGTCATAAAACAGATTATTAATACAGATTAATAAAATATACAAAGGCAACTAAAATTAAGCTACAGACAATTTGAAATACATTTTTATTGTTTTGCCCCACAAATGG
>JAOVVF010000034.1:7348417-7378621 GCA_028565595.1 Duopalatinus emarginatus | reverse complement strand
GGGTTGCTGGTATCTCCTGGTGCCTCATCTGTAGCAGGTGTAGCTCATCAGAATCAGGACTCAGGGTTGCTGGTATCATTCTTTTTGTCACACCTGTTAAAGTTTGGATTTGTTACGAATAGTGATCAGCACCTATTATTGTACATTACCCAAGGATACCGACACTGATGTACTGTATGTGTTTGGTTTAAGCAATTGTACTTTGTTACTTTGCATCTCTTTTTGTCTTTCTCAGGTGTATTTGCTTCTTGTTTCTATAATGCCTGAGAGAGATGTTTATACAATAAGCATTCTTGCTGAGAATTTAGATAAATCAGATAAAACTGTGTAGACTTTTCAGGAACTAACATGTTAATTCAGTGGATGTACAATTGCATTCTTCCCTGTCAGAAACACACAGCAATGGCTGTGTGCACTCTCTCATCACATCAAAATAATAGTTTGAAAACCAATGTCATCTGTCAGTTAGTTGGAAAAAGGAAAAACTGAATTTGACAGTTTTGGCCTTGAGCTATATCCTGACACTTTAACATTCTTGTCCACTTTTCCAAACCAAACAGACTTGTGTTAATTGTTACCTTTCTTTGGAAAGAGCTAACAGGCAATAGCAGGAGCTTTTCAATAGAAAAAAATGTTGATAGTAGTTACTATGCATTGTCCATTGTTCTCAATAGGCCCTTCTACTGTTACATCTAACCTGATATATATATATATATATATATTCATTTCATTTCATTCTCTCTTTCAGTCATTCTTTAAGCTGCTTATCCTACTGGGTCATCAGAGATGTTGGAGTCTATCCCAGCTGTGATTGGTTGGAGGGCAAGCCAAAGCCTACGACTGCCCCTAGTACAGCCAAAACTTATATGAATGAATATGTACAACCTGATATTAAGATATGTAAGGACTAGATTGATTTATGTAATCAAAGAGTCGAGAACACATACAAAACCAAAACATAAAAACACTTTTATTTTTGCTCCCATTTTTCATGAGCTGAACTTAAAGATCTAAGACTTTTTTCTTCAGATGTTGTTCACAAATGTGTCTAAATCTGTGTTAGTGAGCACTTCTCCTTTGTCGAGATAATCCATCCACCTTAGATGTGGCATATCAAGAAACCGATTAGACAGCATGATTATTGCACAGGTGTGCCTTAGGATGGTGACAAAAAAAGGCAACTCTTAAATGTGCAATCTATCACACAGCACAATGCCACAGATGTTACAATTTCTGAGAGAGCTTGCAATTGGCATGCTGACTGCAGGAATGTCCACCAGAGCTGTTGCCTGAGAAGTGAATGTTCATTTCTCTACCATAAGCCGATCGTCTGAGACCAAATTTAGACAAGTTTTTAAACATTATTTGAGAGTAAAAGGCCTTTTGTGTACATAGAAATAGTCTTAGATCTTTGAGTTCAGCTCATAAAAAATTAAAGCAGAAACAAAAGTGTTGCATTTATATTTTTGTTGAGTGTATTTCTCAAACCAGTGCTTTGTGATTAGTCACATATTGCATATATCTCTACTTTAAATTATGCCTTAGATAAAAATCAATACTAATAGCATCCAGAGTACTATGAGAGATGGAGTCCGAATGTCTGGCTGACAAAAAAATAAACACAATCTAGAGAAAAAAAGGTAGGGCATTATCTTATCAAAATTTTTTCTTGCATGTGCATGGCACTTCAAGCAGTTCCATTCCAAGGGTGTTTAATTTTGGCAGTTTGTTTGCCCTTCAGCAGGATTGCGGAACAACTACATGGCCGATGGTCATGAAACATTGTGAAAGGATGTAGTGTGGGCCAAAGAAGAACACATTACATTTTGGAGTGGATCTGACTCTGGAGTCTGATTACTTATTTATTACTTTACACTTTAATTATTATTGTGAGATATGACACAAGTATGAAAGCTGGGAAGTGCTGCTTTGTAATTCATTCACATTTTGCCTACCAACGTTGTGTGCATTCTGATACTTGCTATATTTGCACACATTTGGGTTTACTTTTATTGCCTGTGTCCATTCATGACGTATATAATTCATCAAGACTGCACAATCCCATTCTCGTTTATGAAGCTTTTTATGTCTCTTTCTTTTCATTATTAATCTTGCACATGGATGCATTTTATGTCATGCTTAATTAGAATATTATAATAATTATAATTGCGTGTACAATGTTATTTATGTTTTTCCTGACTCAGCCACTGTACAGAAAAATCAATCAGCTTCTGGTGAGTAAATCTCTTCAGACTAATTTTAGGATGTTGCCTGTAGTTGGGTCTGACAAAATTGTATATGATGTAACGGATTATGCAATCTCTGAAATTCAGTTATTTGCTAAGAGGGAACGCAGAACATTCAGAACATGACACTTAATTGCAGTTCAGGTTTAAACTGAGGTCTAAGTAAACTGCAACAAATATGTAATGTATGTTCTTCAGGCATTTTGGTATTTCACTTGGCTTTGTTTCAAAAGAGTCTTTGAAGCTAGATTTACTAGTTAACCCTTTAAATATGGTATGCAAGCAGATGCTGGGTACTAACATCTCACTGGCAATAACTACACAAAGATTGCACTTCTAAAGTTTGTGAACATGTATCTGGTATCCCGAAACACATTCACTCAATTAAGGGTGCATGGTTTCCTGACTAGTGAATGGGAGAGTACGCTTTCCATTTGATCACATTCTTTTTTTTTTAATCTTTAGCTAATAATTTAAATAGTATTTTGCATGTTTAAGCTTCTGCAAAGATCACGTGCATATAATAGGCATGCATATAACATAAGTGGGGATTTGAAAGAGATGTTTATCACCCATTGTGTTCTGATTTCGAAATCTGCCATTATGGCTAATACCAGGGGTATTATTATAGATTTATAAATAAGTGGGCTATACTTTGACCAGGGAGGTATAGAGGTAACCCCTAGAGAAATAAAAAGAACTTACCCAAAAGATCCACATCATGAATCTGATACAAAATTAAAAACACACAATTATTTGAAAAATTTATATCTTTTAGATATTATATACCTTAACTACTATCCATTCACTAAGAAGGGGTACGCAACGAGCTAAAAGACATTTTGGTACATCAATAGTAGTAACAACAGTGGAGTATTAGGGCCACTGTATATTTTGAGTATAAAGTTTTAATATTTTGTGATTTAAGGACAAGCGGTGTGATATCTGGAGAATAAAGTCATAATATTTTGAGAGAGGATTATTCAAGTGGCCTGTGTCTGCACACATTTGTGCAGAACTACTGCAAGTTATTCATATTCAGTATTTCATGGTATTAATTATTTTTTATTATAATGTACAGTATGCTGTGAAATGAATAATTGCATACTATATCAATGCTATATAATACAACAGCTTTATTCTTAAGTATTAGGGATGAGGCAGCAGTGCTTGTCAAATTGAATTGCATAGTTAAATAAGTAAAACTACTGACAAACTTTAGCTACTAATGCATGTTTATTTAGATGGAATATCAGGGCGGGAGCTAATACATTGCTTAATTTTTTCCTACATCAAAATCATGCACTGTTAGCTTGAGCTTCCTGAAGAAGCAGGCAGATCAGTGCAGGTTTGAAGGATCTCCATTTTGCTGGTACAGTTTTGCATTTATACCACCATCAGAGGAATACAACCTCAACGATGACTGTGGTATAGAATCTTGGTGCGCTATAATGATCTTAAAAAGCATGTCTAAAAATCCTTCAAATATAGCATCATTTTGGTTTGGATTTTCTCTTCAACAATGAGGTAACGGGTGCGGCCACATAACTGGAGACCCGAATGAATCTCTTTTAACGCTGTGTCCTAGGAACAACTGTAAGTTATTGATCCTTGAGGAGTTATAGCCCCAACTTTGGCTTTGTCCATCTTAACTCCCTGTGCAGAGGTTTGTGGAATTCACATTTATCCTGTTTGACCTAGAGGCAGTTTTATAGAAGCTTTCTCCTGTTCTGTGGAACAAAATATAAGAACATACACAGATCAGGCATAACATTAACACCACAACCCAAAACGGGCACAACAACAGCCCTAACCTGTCAAGACCTCTGAAGGTGTGCTATGTTATCTGTTGCACTAAGGTGTTAGCAACAGATCCTTCTGTGTGTATTCTCTGCAGCTGGATCAGATGACCTAGCCTGAATTGCAGCGCTCCTGAACATACCTAAACATTGGGTTTAAAAGGAGGCATGGTGATAAAAGAAACTAGATTTTAGATGCAAGGGAAGGTAGGAGATGAATTCTGGGGCCATGCAGTGCATTTATACAGTACATGATCACCCCCCCCCCTTCACACCCCCACCCCCCAGTCAACCCTGTGTCAGGACAACACCTGGTCAACATGTCGTATGATTCTTTATTTAGGCAATTTTATTAACTTTTTATGACACTGCTGGAACACAGCTAAGAACAACCTACAGGGGGAGAAATGTACACATTACAGACAATGGTAATTATGTTTGTCATGTATATTTGGGCTGGTGTGTTTCACAATGTTTTTAATAAGCATACATGGGCTGCTAGAAGATGTAAGCATGACAGTCTGAAGGGTGATGAAAGCAAAGAATTGATGCAGTTGGACATGCAGTTGCACATTATCCATTCTCTAAGATCGGGCTTGATGTTGAGTGGCTGGGAACAATCTTGAAAACTGTACCATTGCAAGCAATTTACTGTAGGTAAGTAGGCAAGTAGGTAACCGTCATTACATTCCTATAACATGATACACAGCTGAAGAAAGTATGGCAAAACCTAAAGCATTTTAACTATGTGTAAACTTTTTATCTAACTTACACATATAGGCTAATTCTTATGAATAAGTGAGTGTTCATATTTGCATGACATACATATTGAACATGCTTATTTATGTTTATCAAATTAATTTTTGGCCTTATCTGGACAGCAGTATTTATTAGCATTTTATAAATAGGAAACTCATGGATCAAGAAAGACAACTTCACAGTAGTACTGGAAAACATCCACACTCTGCAATACATAATGCAGCTGAAACTGTGTGAAAAAGCTGCTCAGATTCTTTTGGACCTGCCCTAATATGCATTTCATCATCTGGTTAGGTTAAATATCTGTGGTAAATACCTTTTTCCTCTTAACATCCAGTTTACATCTGGTTGTTATGTGTCTTGCATCTGGATTGTATCCTGATAAGATTTTAACCACATGCATTTACCCCCGCAGTCAAATGTGTTTCCAGGTTGCTATATTGAAAGCAGAAGAAGAAATAAATGATGAAATATCTCTAAGAATAAAAATCTGTGTGCATGCTATTGTTCTTGTTTTATGTCATTCTAATTACACTTTATATGAATTATTATTATTATTATTATTATTATTATTATTATTATTATTATTATTATTATCCCAAACAACAGGGCTGACATTTTGTTCTTATTTGTACTGGCTAAGATTCTCAGCTTAACAGTAAACAGTATATTTAATTATCCAGAATGTTCTGTACAGTATATATAACATACTGAATAATTTATAGATGTATTTATATAATTAATATTGTGCAATCTACCAATAACTTTTGAGTACTGACTTTATGAGAATTGCAATGAAAAGAGGTTTACGAACTGTGGTGTAAAGGCAAGTTTTGCCTCAGAGTGATTGGCTATGTGCCTTTCTGCTTATTACATAACACACAAATCACATTTTGACTCATAAACATGGGCCAAAAAAACCCAGACACAACAATTTCTTTTTGAATCCATTGGTATACATGCTCTTTTTATTAAGTCTTATTGCTTTGTGGTTTAGAATGAAGATAATTCTCAACAAGAGAGAAATGGCCTGAGCTGAACTAATCCAGTAAGTATCTGTCTATGATAGATTTATAGACCAATGAACCATAACATTTAAACCATCTGCCTAATACGATGTAAGTCCCAATTGTGCCACCAAAACAGCTCTGACCCATTGAAACAATGTCTCAACAAGACCTCTAAAGCTGTTTCAGACTTTCTACTCAGGCACTGAGTACTCTTTCAGTTACTTCTCCTTTGTGTTTTCTGGTCCCTACCCAGTCTTGGAGAGGCTGACAGGGGTGCGGTCCCGTGAAGCATCCCTGCAGCTCCACTCGTCAACCGGCCCAACGTTACGCTGGTCCATGTTATTTCCCTGGTGGGGTCAGTAAAGCAGGTGACTGGTTATGGCCAACACCAGTGAGGCGGGCATGTCCAGCATTCCACGGGCCCCGCTTAAGCGTGTGTCCTTGTCAGACCCCCCATCTGCAGCCGCCTCCTCAGGAAACTTTGGTGATCTCCCGGCCTTCTCTGTCAGGCGCTTGCCTGGTACCCTGGTTCTCAGGACTCTACCCAACACTTGGATGTTTGGGAGGGCCATGGCCCCAGGGAGCATTCCTGGGTCACTGTACCCTATTGGCCTGAGCTGCCGCCACCAGAAGGAATCAGCCTAGCCAACTTGTCACTATTAGGGGTCAGTCAATTCCCTCTGCTGCCACCAGAGGGAGCCAACCTATTTGGCTGGTCACCTCTGGAGGTCCCAAGGAGCCCAGGACCAATCAGATCTGATGGGGAACACCTGGCTGAGTCTCTATTTAAGCAGAGCTTTAGCCAGGGCTCCCCATCCTACCCTTAGATTTCTGTGCTCTGTTGCACAAGGTAAGAGGTCAGGGACACTGGTAACAGTGGACCTTATAGAGGGTTGTTGGTAGCCCCAGGTGGTGAGGTAAAAGGGTAACATTTTAGGGAAAGGTCAGGCATTTGGTGTGACTTTTTATCTGCACCCCTTCCCCCAACTAGCATGCCATATCTGAGTCCACCCCAGTGCAAATCATAACAGCTAGCACCAATTTTTAATAGCTAACAGACCTAACCTAGGCACTAAGTCAAATCTAATGGTTTTATTTACAGGACTTTTTAATTTTGATTAGCTTACTAGAAATGTAGACTGAGTGCAGATACAAGAACATTTTAATACTTGACTTTTATTTAAATGCATCAGTTTCATGCATTATCTATTTATTTGTCATGTTTCCACCCCTGCTGAAAATATGGCTTATGACTTATGGCTTTAGCTTATCAGCTAAATCCACTAGATTCAAGACTACATTTGGTCTGTTAGCAAATGTGTATATTCGCTGATGTTTCTACCATTTTGGAGGGAATTGAAGGCTTTTTGAGCCACAACGGAGGGTAGATTGGCCTAGTTAAATTCAATCATGGATATTAGGAGAAAATAAAATGACTAATTGTGATGAAAGCTGTGCAAATCCAGATATATATTTTTCCATATAAAAGGGCATAATTGATGAGATTTAGGAGCCAGGGAACAGCTCAGCTAATTAATATAAAATTAGGCAATCAAATCTCCATAAAAAGGAAAGATTTTCTTTTATTGACCATATTATGTTCCAGAGTCAGTTTGATATGTGGTTTTTGGTGTGGGCAGTAATGCAACTCATGAGAGCCCAAAAATATACATACAGAGGTGATTAAGTTTGAAAGTACTATGCACTTGTCTACAAGGCTAGCAGAAAACAACTTGAGAAATAATAGTTGACATTAACATTTCCTCGTCTCTTTGTACCATGTTCATTATTTGATCAAGTTACATAAACCTAAAGTATAAGCTCTCCACCTCCACCTCCACATCTGCAACCATTTACAAGCTATGCCTTTTATGGGACAGATATGGCCTAGTGGTTAGGGAACCGGTCTTGTGACCAGAAGGTTTGATCCCTGCACAGTGCAAGAGATCTAACTCCAACCATCTTCTCCCTGGGTGTTGTGGGTTGGGGTTGCCCCCTGCTCTTGGTTAGTGTGTCCACTGCCCCCTAGAGTTTACTGGTGTGTGTGTTTTACTGCACATATGGGTTAAATGCAGAGGTCACATTCCTCTGTGTGCAAGCACTATAGTGCAAATGTTTTTGGTCTATTACCTTTGTTAGCTTGTGTTTTGTTGTCTCTAATTAGCCTATTTGATACAAGCAAATATCACAATAAAAGTTCAAAGTGTTTCAGTACACAAATAACTCAACAAAGAAAAAAAAAATGGATTAAAATCTAAAGCAGTAAACTTCAGAGAAACTTTGAAAACTGTGCTAAAATATGATCCATATAAAGAAAGGCTTTATGAACAGTACAACAATCCAAAAAGATATAGCAGGCACGTCAAACACTGATCAGGAAAAAAAAAATGACAGGACCGGTGTTAAATTTCAATTCCACTTTGGGCCTTAACACTTTTGTAACACACAGTATGGACAAAATTAGATTATAACAGCATTTAAATTCGATTGTCCATTGTAATTGTTAATATCTGATGCAAGTCTTAGAAAAGAAATTACAAAACAAATAATAAAGTAATAAATGAAAAAAAAACGTCAAAGTGAAAACAGACTTCTACAAAGTAATGCCAATGCAAAATAAGTGATTGCATAAATATCAACCCCCTACCAGTCAGCATTTAATAAAAGCACTCACAGCACTAGGTCTGTGTGGATTTGTCTCAGTCACACTTGTACATCTGGATACCGCAATTTTTACTTCCATTTAGTGTGCAAAAATGCACAAACTCTGTCAGACTGCATGGGGATCTGGAGTGAAACAGACTTCTCAAGACCAGCCACAAATTCTCAATTGAATTAATGTCTGGGCTATGACTCGGCCACTCTAGGACATTCAGTTTGTTATCTTTAAACCATTTCTGTTTGGCTCCCACTGCATGCTTCAGGTCATTTTCTTGCTGGAAAATAAATAATCTCTCAAGTTGTAGTTCTCTTGCAGACAAAATTGGATTGTCCTCCCTATATATAGCTATATTCATATTTCCCTCTACCTTTACAAGCCTTCCAGGGCCTGCTGCCAAGAAGTGCTCCCACAGCATGATGCTGCCACCACCATGCTTTACAGTGCTGATGTGCTTGCGGTAATGTGCATTGTTTGGTGTTTGCGAGCATCATATGGTCAAACTCTAATTGAGATATAGAATTCTCATTGCCATACTCCCATGAAGCTTTGACTTGTGAAGAACCTGGGCAACACTTGTCATACACATAGACGCTCTCATCTCAGCTGCTAAAGCTTTTATCATCTTCTGAGTAGTCATAGGTGTGTTGCTGGCCTCCCTAACTAGACATCTTGCACAATGAATCAGTTTGTGAGGACAGGCAGATTTACAGGCAGATCTGCAGATGTGCCCTATTCCTTCCATTTCTTAATGATGGATTTAGCCGAACTCTACGGGATGTTGAGTGACTTGGAAACATTTTTAAATCCACCCCCTGACTTTTGTCATCATGGAGTATATAAACTGATCAACCAGACACAGGTGTCTTTATACATAAAGTGTCTAGAAAACCACTTAAAATTTCTGTGAAAATGGTTTTAGTGAGCCTCCTAAAGGCTATTAATATAAAATGTACAATCCAAACACACTTTGTTTCACCCTGGGCCTGAAATGGACCCAACTGGGATTTCAAAATAGGGAAAGTTTGGAAAACTTTGCAAAATTATGTACAAATGATTTCTAAGTTTAAAGTGACCCACACTCCCAGCTGCAAACAGTCAGAAAAAAAACAGTCATCATACTTACATGGCAGGGGCAATACCATAATTAAGGTGTTTTGCCCAAAGCAAAGTTCAACCATAGCACTCAGGCTGTGCTGACCTTTGCAAATTCCCCAAATAATGCAGAATTTCTGATTGTGGGGGACTACGTTCCCGCTCTTCCCTTTTGCTTAATTTAGGAGCAGCCATAGGCTTGTGGTTAGGGAACAGCAAAGTAGTCAGAAAAATAGTTCACACACAGTTCACATAATTACTTGGATGCCGTTCACCTGTGGAGTTAGTGTCACATAAGCTCATTATAAATACACATGATCAATGACACACACAGATATTGTTATAGAGCATCTTAACAAACAGTATAACAAAGATTCAAGCACTATAGAAAAAGTTTAAGATGAAGTTGTAAAATCAGTTTGGCTGTTATGATAAAAATTCAAATATCCCAGTGAGCACTATTAGATCCAGTAATAAGGGAACCAATAGGCCAAGGTAACTATGAAGGAGCTGGAGAGATCCACAGCTCACATGGGAGTAGCTTTTCAGACATCAGCTTGTACACTCCACAAGGTCAGACTGTATGTAAAAGGGAGAAAGAAAGCCATTACTAAAGGGAAAAAAATAAATAAAAAAACAAGAAATCCTGTTTGGGGTTTACCAGAAGTTGGAAACTCATACTGCAAACATGTGGAAAAAAGTTTTCCTGGACTAATAAGACAAAAATTGAACTTGGCGCAAGGTGCTATATTTGGCATAAACCCAACACTGCTCATGGAGGCTCTGTGTATGGACAAAATTCATATAAACTAGAAGGCACTGTTGAAGGCACATATGATACAAAATAACAATGAAATGCAATACATATTCTACACACAGTTTGCAAATAGACAAATAATTAAAAATAAATCTCTTTAATGTACAAATATTAAGATGTGCAAGCAAGCCTCTAAATCTATGAAACATTTAGTTTACAAAGTATTACGTACATTTAAGGTGAATTAATTACTGGGTGCATCTCTACTTTTTTTTTAGTTCCTGGAGGACATAGTGAAGCTGCGCGACAGTTAATAAAGTGCATTACTCTGGCTTTTCAGATGAATGGAGGGCATAATTTAGCCTGCCCTCATTCAGACAAGTTCCAGGCCATGCTGTTATGGATGACATTTAGATGATTTCAGCAATGACTCTACTGTACCAGTGCTGTCTGAGGGAGAAGGAAGAATAACCCCTTGTGGGACTTCTGTAACAATATTATACACAGAAACCTACATGACTCAACTAGGCTCATAGCTGAGCCATTTATAGCAAGTGTGAGGTAAGACTGTATATACTCTTGAAGGTCATAACAGTATACTCTATTGAGGATTATGATTTTTTTTTTACTGTACCAGGTTGACATGACATGGACTAACTGTTGTAGTCTAACTGAGGTGCTAATATCCTCAGCCTGAAGGAGGAGGTTGTCTGAATTGTCAGTGGAGGGATTGAAAAAAATGCCATGGGGGGATTGCTACCCAGCCCTGTGGTGTACCAGTACTGATGTTTAGAGACAGTCCGGTCACACACATTTTGCTGCCAGACAGAAAGTCTAAAGCTCATATGTTACAGGCATTGCAACGTTGCGACGTTTTGACACACCACAATGTCATTCAGCGACCTGTTGGTTTTCTAGGCAAACCATAGAGGACAAGTAGATGAGCCAAAAGACTTCATCTTCACATAAAGCAATGATCTCTATTTGCTTAGACTCGTAAGGTTTGTATTTTCTATTCATGTAGTTTATGAACTGTGATTTTTATGACTGTGTATGTCTTTAAACAGGCAAGAACAGTTTGTACATGGAGAAACTGTTTGAAAATAAATAAATAATTCATGATGGCGGTTTAGCAGTGGTGGAGGGTTCGACACACTGGGGAGCCTGAGGACAGCCAGGAGAAATGATTCAGCATGTAGTAGATCATGCTTCTCGAAGTTCAAGTTTGCTGTATCCACTTTCATAATAGTTAAATAAGCACAAAACAAATACAAAAATACATTTCAGAATGTTGTCCTTTTTCATGGGGTTGTAAATCACTATATCTAGCATCCTTTTAACCTACAGTTGTGAACATGATCACAATTTTATAACTGGTTGGAAATAAGTAAATAAACAAATCTGGGCTTAAAGTGAGAGAATTCACCCCAAACAGGATGCCGTTGTATAACAAAGCATCCTACAAACATGCACCCACACACATACACTCCTAGACTGTGTTCGAAATCGCGTACCCAAGCAGTACATACTGAATTTGAAGCAGTGTGTATTGTTTTACTGTTAAAGCAGTACGCAATTCCAGTATGCAAGCGTGCAGTATGCGCAACCTTGGACGCACTAGATCCGTCATCTTACCAGTGTCATGTGATGCATGATGTCACATCACAGCTGTTTTTTATCCCCAAATGTACTTTTTTAACCATAGAATTATTATTTTTTTAACTCAGAAGAAATTATTAACATAGAAATGATTAAAATGAAAATACTTTTATATTGCACCTCTTCAGTTCTAAATGTCTGTGCTGCTCAAATTGCATTATGGGATAGAACAGTGTGCTTAGTTTGCGTACTGCAAAATGTCTTCAGATGCAGTGCATCATCCGGGAACTTTTCGCCATTCTGCTTGATGCATTCTACACATTTGGACACACTAGTCACGATTTCGGACGCAGCTCTAGACTTGCAGCTTAAAGTGAACTATCTGCCTACAGTGCTTGCACACAGAGGAATGTGACCTCTGCATTTAACCCATCCGTGCAGTGAAACACACACACCAGTGAACACTAGGGGGCAGTGAACACACTTGCCCGGAGCCCCAAACTACGGCACCCGGGGAGCAGTTAGGTGTGTTAGGTGCCTTGCTCAAGGGCACATCAGTTGTGTCTTGCCCTGGGCAGGGATCGAACCCACAACCTTCCGGTCAAGAGACCGGTTCCCTAACTAGTGTTAGGGAACAATCTGCTTACCTGTATGGTTTTGGACAGCTGGACAAAAATGTAAAAGAATCTGTAGCAAATCCATGTAAGCATTAGGAGAAATTCACAGGAAGCACCCTGAGCTCTGGTTTAAACAAGGGACCTGTGAGGTGGCAATGCATTGTTATTTTTTCCTAAAAATTTATTTCATAACTCCATATCTCCTATTTGGTATATGCAATAAATATGCAAAAATTCACTGGTACTTGCCCTATAAGCTTTAAATAGTCTCCAAAACTGCATTATGGGAATTCTGTATCTTTTTGAACATTATATATTGTGGGGCATTGTGGAGATTAATAGGCCCAGTCTTTGACATTTCAGCAGGGTGGCGCCGCAGATAGTGTGTGTTACACAGCTCCAGCACTCTGTCTTTGAGGAATCAGCTCTGTCTTTGAGGAATCAGCTCTGTCTTTGAGGAATTTCTCCCCATGTCGCTGTAGGTTTTTGCAGAGAGCTCCGATTTCCTCTTACCTCCTCTAAAAAAAACCACACATGGTAGGCTAACTGGATACACTAAATTGTCCCTAGATGTGAGTGTATGAGTCAGTGGGTGTGTCTGTATGTGGTACCCTGTGATGGATTGGTGCCATGTACGGGAGGGCCTCAGACAAACCGCAACCCTGACGAGCTTTGCGGATAAGATAAGATGATTGACATTCAGTAAGTGGGGATAATTAACACAGAGTGGCACACTGAGGTCTGATGAATGATGGCTGACACGTCAGACAGGTTAATACTGAACTACTCTTTCTTTTACTCTGCAGACATGTGGTATGTTTGTTTCACAGTAAATTTCACAGTAAATCAAATCACTTCATTCAGAGGTTATTAAAAATGCTCCTTATGTAAACTCGAATTTGTGTACTGCTAATCATCATGCTCTTCACAAAGGATGGCATTGATTTAATTAACATCACTATGGCATGGTGTTATTTGTAGTGTGTTTGTTGATGGAAACCAGCAGCCCTGCCGTTTTATTGAGTTTAATCTGTAAAGAAATGGTGAGTTCAAAAGAATCATTAATGGCGTTGTAAATGTGAACATCTGGCTCTAGTAAAGAATTGCTGGGCTTAACACTTACTCACGATAGATGAGGGTTAGTCTCTCAGATCACTCTATTGCCCTATGTTCCCCAGGGTGTCCTATAGCAAATACACTCGTGGCTATTTCTTAACAGGAACTATCAAACTTAATAATTTTTTTTTTACTATTTGCCTTCATTACTTTCAGTCCTGAGAGTCTGTTTACAAGAAAACTGAAAAAATTAATTAAGGTTATAAGGGTAAAAATTAAGTTTATCCTGCCAAAAAATATAAATGGTAACATTAAGTTATGGGTTTTTAGATGAAGGGTTTCATCTAAAAAATTGTTTAATCTGTTGAGGTCTATTAGTCATATGCATGCCAAATGCTATACAGTTGGCTAATGAATTAATCTCAAGTGAAATATTATGTAAATAACCAATATTTACAATTAGCTAGAATTGCACTTGCTATCTTGGCAATTATGCTAGTTACTGGAGTCAGTGCTAGTCCAAACGAAGGAAACAGGCTACCATACATAAAAATAACCAGGTAAAGTTAACAAATTAGCAAAATGCCCTTTGACGTTAATATTAGAAGTAGTTCATACCTTTTCTGGAAGGAAATGCTAATGCATTTTTTATATATAACAAAAAAAAATTGCCAACATATTTAAATATATTTTCTGAGGTAATGGCATGGCTCTTCCATTTTTGGATTTACACATATAGCTTTGGCGCTAGGTACATAAGACTGGTTCTTTTCTACTATTAAAATTGACTTGATGGTTATCTAAAATGTTTGGATGCTGCACCAAGAAGGTACCAGAGGAAAGTAAGAGTAAAAACATTATGCATTATAGTTAAAACTGAATGTGTCTCAGCAAAACAAAAACCTTTAGCATCAGTGGCTAGTGTGCAATGACATGGTGTAATGTGGTGTAAGCATCTCAGAGCCTTGACCTCCAAGAGTAATGAAAAAATTAATATAGTTTGATGAATTGACTTTTACAAAAATTTCTTTCATCTGGTTTAATGAAGCTTAAAGGAAAGTGAAGGATGTCTTCAACACACAGTACCTGCTGCCAACTATTAAGCATGGTGGGGGATTCATAATGGTATGGGTGAACATCTTGAGGAATTTATTAAGCCGGGTGATTGCTCTGCATGCTCATGTAGCAGCCAACAAATACAAAGCAATTTTACAGCAACAGATGAAGCTTATAATGCAGGTCTAGGACTAACTACAGATGATATTCTTATTTAAATGGTTTGCTAAGTAATGCCTTAAGAATTTGCAATAATAAATTATTTAATATTTTTATAAATCAGCAACAGAATATAAAATACTGTACTTTTGGGTAATTAACCCACTCAATTTCATTTTTAGAGTTTAAAAATTTAAGCATATGCCTAATGAACTTGCACAAGCAACTTGTTAAAGGTGGACTAAGAGTCTGTCTCAAAACCTAGTGCACTGCTCGCTGCCCACTGCCTACCTAGGCAGTTGAGAGGATTTTAACTGACATTGAATTCTCAAAGGCAAATTATTTGAGATGGTCTTCATGACATTGTTCTAGGGCCCGACTATGTTTTGCAATTACAGAAATTACCCACATAAGCCAGACAAACATACAGTATTTGTTTAAATGATAAAATGACTCTATTTTGTTTCTTTTTTTTTTCTTTTGTTGTTGTTGAACTGTATTTTTATTATTATTATTGTCATGTATTATTTCTTAAGTTTAATTCTCGAAGATACACAGTTGCACTGTACTTTTATGTTTATGCTCAACTGGTTCCACCCTGTCAGAAACACATGTTAATTTGCTGTAACATGGGACCTAAATATTGTTTTTTTTTTGTATTATATGAAAAAGTTAATAAATAAAACTGATAAGAAAAAAAAGATAAAATGACAAATATAAATCTACATTATTATTAAAGGCCTTAACAAAGAATAATTCTTTAACATAATAATCAAATAATATCACACATTAACTGTGCTGTGGTCTTTAAAATACATGATAAATAATTTTGCAAGCAGTCATTTTTAGCCAGTGCTGGATAAGTGGACCAGGGCAGTGCAGGAAACTTCAGAGTGTACCTTAGGCTATTAAGGCTTCTATTAAGGTTCTCTCACTTCCTCTCATCCATCTTCTCTAAGCTGAGTATCCTACTGCTGGGTTGTGTGGGGTTCTGGACTCACTGGATTGGAAGTCAGGGAAACACCCTGAACAGATTACTAGTCTGTCACAAGGTAGCCACACAGACAGATACATTCACATATGTACATACACACTCAAACCTAGGGGCAATTTAATAATACAGATTTACCGGCATGTCTTTGGACTGTGGGAGAAAACTGGAGCACCCAGGAGAAAACCCACACAGACGTTGTAAGAATATGTAAACTCCAAACAGAAAGAATCCTGGCTAACCAGGCAGGTAATCAAACACTGTGCCACTGAACCTTTTACCTATAAAAAAAGGTTTAGTTGTGTTTGTCCATTTTATGTCTGTACCAATGTTATAGTAGATGTAAATTGATTGCCACCAGGGGGATTAAACCACTCCCTATTCTGCGCACCCTGCTGCCCAGCAGCTAAACACAGCCATGATACTCTAGAAACAGAAACCCAACAGTGTCCTGAATAATCTTATAATAGATATGCTGCCAGTGTACTATGAGAAAGTGTTAAAGCTTCTGGCTGCCTTATTAGGTCCCTGATTTTAATATAAAATACTGTTTTCACTTTATCAAGCAGTTATCGAAAATGCAATGACAAAAATGTCTTTGCAATTAAACTTCATTTTGTTGGACAAGTAACAACTGGAACTCTTGTTATTTATGAAAAATAGAATCTGATGATGAAAAATTATCACCCCAAGTTACTTCAGCAGCAAATCTATTGCAGCTGTGTCATGAAATAAAATGCACAATATAATGAATTCAATGTGGAGGTCAAAGCCAATCACACAGAGCTTTTTTAGCAGATCCCCAAGCTACCCCACCAATCTGATGATGGAAAACTTGGTAGGGGATCTCTCTCAAAGGGATGGCTCTTGCATACACATGTCCATAGATTGGCATATACACATTGCCAAATGTGATGAAAGGTGCAAAGACATTGCACAAATTACAAATTACAATGATAAAGCTAATGAGCAATATCAAGCAAGCAAGAATTCCGAAGTACGGAGTGTTAACAAAGTACAGCAACACAATTGCAAGTATGGGGTTGCTTTTATACAGTTCTATAAACAAGAAATTAATATTGGAAAACTGACATTTCAGACACAACATAGGCAAATATTTATTGTATTTTTTCCTCTGTCAATGGAAATAGTTCCCAAAGAAGCCACAGCTGAAAAGAGCATTGAGTGTTGACTGATTGGGAACCCATAGTAAGCGTAATAACAATGTTGATGAACTATTGTAAGTTGGAAATTTATGATGCAAACACAGACAAGCCGATTGATACAGTCCCAGTGCTTTTATTAAAAAACAAAACAACCAAAAACAGCACTGCAATAAAAGAAAGAATCAGAGCGTAAAGACAGAACTCAAGATGTTAAACGTAGCAGAACGAAAAACAAGGCATGAATGAACTATGTATAACCAGTAAGTAAGAAACAAATGGGAAACTGAAATAGAAACAGCATACTAGTTATTAGGGTAAAAGAAAACTATTTGCCTACTGTGCTTGCAATCAGAGGAATATTACCTGTACATTTTACCAATCTGTGCAGAAACATGCACACTAGTGAACACTAGAGGGCAGTGAACGCACTTGCCTGGAGTAGGGGGCAGTCCCAATCCATGACACCTGAGGAGCAGTTGGGTGGGGGGGGGGTGTTTGGTGCTTTGCATAACGGCACTCGGGTTATGTCTTGACCATAGCGGGGATCAAGCCGGGGACCTTTCACCACAAGCCCATGGCTGCCCCCTGGCAGTGGTGGCTCACTGGTTAGGGCTATGAGTTTCTGATCAGATTGATCAGGGATCAAGCCCCAGCACCACCCTATATGGCTCTTGAGCAAGGCTCCAAGATTGCTATATCATGGCTGACCTTGTAACCAAATGTGCAAGGTCTTTTGTCTCATGTATATGTGACAAAATCTTCTTGCTTGTTTCCTCTTATTATTGGAAACAAAGAGATAGGTATTTAGTAGCGAGTAAAATTACATCAGTGCATGGTTAGAAGTAGCAAGATTTAATAGAAACCAATATGCATGTTATCAGCATGCGTGGAAACCTGTCTTGAGTAGGAGGTCCAGTATGTCCTTGGAACTATGGAACATGGGTTTTTCTCAAACCCAATAAACGGCAATTATCCCACCAGTCTACCAGATACTGGAGCTCCATCCAAAATAAAAGTGGGCGTTGGCAGTGTTTTCCATTTAAAATATTATTTTGTTACATATTACCAATGGCTCTGTTAGTCTCTGTGGTATTTATTTATTTATTTTGCTGGCATAGTTTGAGGCAAACCCCTTTAGAAGCTTGTCCCCTTGGTAGGAAGTGTCATTGTAAATCAGAGCCACTTTCTTCCAAAACCTTATTTAATGCCGTTTCCTCCAATTAAACAAAAGGAAGTCAGGAGTAATTATATTTTGTTCCACCGATCACAATAATAATCTTGTTCAACTACTCCCATATGGTAAAACACCTTGTGTCCCAAATGTGGAAAAACATTGCATCATTCTTGACTTAGATTTGACCTCAGATTCTGCACAGAATTGATAGGTAATAGTATTGTTTCTGTTTTGCAGCTGTGTTCTGTACATGTCCTGCAGTTTAGGTTTATTTGTTTTACTTTTATTGTGATATTTTCTTTAAGTAATAACAGAACTGGCCATTGTAATCAGTGTAAGTCTGTTATATATGCTTTACAAATAACCAGTGGTTATATATATTTTTTAAGCTTACTGTATGACAAGTATACAGTACACATGGGAATCGCATATTTAACTTTACACGACATGAACAAAAGTTTCAGGACATTTGCACATTACATTACACCTACAATGCCTTTCATGAAATCCCACTCTAGATCCCCCCTCCCCCCCACCACCACCAAGATTTTGGAGTGTGTTTGTGGGAATTTTTTAACATTGATGTTGGATGAGAGTGCCTGGCTTACAATCTCTGTTCTAGTTCATCCCTAAGGTGTTCTTCTACACCAAACTCACCCAACCATTCCTTCATGGATCTTGATCTTGATTTGTGCATTGAGGTACAATCATGCTGGACCAAAAAAAGAGCCTTCCCCAAACTGTCCAAAATGTCTTAGTATGCTGAAGCATTAAGATTTTCCTTCACTGTAACTAAGAAGTCGAGACTAACCCCTAAAAAACATTTCATTATTTCTCCTCCACCAGACTTAACAACTGGCACAATGCAGTCAGTCTGGTAACGTTCTCCAGGCATTCACCAAACCCTCGCTGCCAGATAAAGAAGTGTGCTTTATCAGTCCACTAGTGGTATGCACCACTCTGACACTTGGCATTATGCTTGGTGATGTAAGACTAGCATGCAGCTGAATGACTGAAGTGCCTTTGAGCAACACACCTAACCCCTAACTGCTCTCCAGTGGGCACCGTGTAAAGGAATAGGAACCGCTCCAGGCACGTGTGGTCACTGACCCTAATGTGTCTGTTCACTAATGTGTGTTTCATTGCATTGATGAGTTAAATGCAGAGGTCAAATACCCCTGTATCTACAAGCACAGTGATCAGTGAGTGGTTCACTTTTACTATTTTTGTTTTTCTTTGGATTTGTTGCTCATTTATTTAAAATACAGCATAAATCAAACTGTAGAGTAAAATATCCAGTGGCTGTTCTGTTTGAACAGAATTGTTTTGAAGGGCCATTTCAAGTAAGATGACCAAATACATGCTCTCTGCATTGTATACTACTTGCCATTTCTAGAAAGTCTTGGGCAGCTTGTGGAGAAGGTTAGGTTTTAAAACGTAAACGGTTCTAGTCAATGCTTCTAATGCTTCTTGTGCATGTGGCTCAGAACCCATCAGCAGTTTCTGAGAAGTTTCTGAGACTGAGAAACAGAACCATCCATCACAGTGCAGACCTGCTGTGTGTCTCTCACACAACCTGGAGAGGAAACTCACACACACACACACACACACACACACAAAGGCACATGTGGAGGCCTGTCTGGGTCAAGATTTGCGTATGAGGAAATCAGAAGTGATTTATTTTGTGATTGAAATAAGTGTTATCACTCACCAGACTATTCTACTACCTAATCATTTTCTGGTTGGTTAACAATCAGTTTGGCACCTACTTCCACATTTTATCAGTACTAACAACTCGTGCATTTGTAGTACGTTTTTGTGATTGTCTGAAGGTGTTTTAGGTGCCTGCAGATTCTTAGAAACGAGAAAAGTGGAATACGAACACATTCCTTTTCGGTGAAACAAAGCTGTTTTCCTGACCACTGAAAGTGTTTACAGATGTGTGCTCAAATTTTACATCTGAAATTGCAGCTCCAAAGAGCTATTAAATATTCTTCTCTCATAACACAATCGAGTGCTATCAATAATCCCTGTTCCTTTCCTTATTCTCTTCTTCATTAGAGAACCTGTATGACAGGCCAGTCTTTTTTGCTGAGCCTTTTATAGTCTTATGCACAATGGAGCCTTTTAGGGGGGTAGAAAACAATTATAGCATGTGTCTTTTGGTCTTCAGACCAATGCATGGATTCCAGATGTGAAAACACTGCAGTTCTGCTATCAACTGAGTCTCGTTTGCAGGAGCTGATTTAGGAGCAGTGACGAAAGCATGTACACAAGCATGTATTATGCATGTTCAATATGCTTAGGCACAAATGCAGAACATGTGTGTGTTCACCGCAGTGGTGACATGTTAAGACTTATAACTAATTGTGTAGGAACACTTCCTGTTTTGTTTCCTGTTTACTTCTGGACCATCCACTGCTGCACTGTTAGTCATTTGCCTTCGATCATTGTTTGCACCTGCATGTCACACCTGGACTCGTTTTTATCTTGTTAGTGAGTGGTTATGCTCTTTTGCTTGTGTCTGTTAATTCTTAAAAACTGTTATATTGTGGTTTTAAGGCACTGTGGCCTGGCAACACACTGCTTACAGAATCTAATTCATCATATACAAACAATATAAAATGGAAGATAAGACCTAATTGTCAGTGTATATTTACAACAAAATTTTGTTTGGTAGTTCAAAGATAGACCACACAAGGAACAAGGAAACTGAAGAAAACTCAAAATACCAAGACAACATGATTGCATGCATTAAGGTTTATTAGTTATCTCACAAACTGTACGCATTCCTATACAGATTGATTTGTGTCGACAACTTAGATTTGCTTATTTTAAAAAATACTGATTATTCTGTTCAGGCTATTGAGAACTTCATGCTAAGATAACTACAGGATTTCTGTTAAGAAAACAATTGCTTTTGTGTTTAATGAGCATAAAATGTTTGACTAGCGAAACAAGAAATCTTAACCAAAATTAAACAACGTTTAAAAAATTTTAAATATTAAAGCAACATAATGCATTAGGATTTCTTTTGCCATTACTAAAGTTACTTTGTTTTTTACTTTGTCCAACTTGAATTATTTTCTCCACTAGTTCTTAATTAGTATAGATTAGATCAGATGACATTAGTCTGCCAATAAAATCTTAAACTTAAACTAAAGACACAAAGGTGTAAAAGTAAGCATGACTATTACCAGTAAATACAACCCACATCTAAATTATTATCAAATAAATCTTACATATCTTACCTTTCAAGAATTGCCGTAACATTGCTCAAAGCCCATGGTGTCCAATGCTGAGAAGCTCAACACCATTTGTTTGTGTGCATTAGTATGTATGTACAATAGCTCAATCAACCTGCCAGAGTATATTATACAACATTGTTTATTTGGGTTACACAGAGAATTACAGAATTGGTACAATATCAGGGTAAAATCTGTTGGACTGACGTTTGTTTGTTCATGCAAAATAATTCAGATTTCATTATCTCAGTGACTCAAAATCACAAATCACGTGAATGAAAATGCCATATTTACAGTGCAGCAGCAGCAAAAATAATAATAATCTAAAAAAGATAGCATAGTAAAGGGGAAATTTTGATGGGCTACATATGTATAGGACTAGATAGCATGTGTAATGCAGTGGAACATATGTAAGCAGCATACATGGATAGTGCAAACAATAAATTTGAACAAATTTTGCAGTCAACTACAGCCTCAGAGTTCAAGCTGAATTTTAAAAACATGGCGGATTGACTCGCCATAGGAGAGGAGTTTGTGTACAAATGTAACTAAAAGTTATATTTATAATTTCTCTTCACTATATTGCCCAGTTCCTGCATGTATTTATTAAAATGAGTATGTTTTAGATTGTTTTTAAATATAAATTGTAAATTTTTAAGTAAGACCTAACAGAGCGCCAAAGCTTCCATTAGCTTAGCATGCTAGCGGTGTTAGCTATAGCTAGCCCAGATATAAAATGTTGAGAATACTTTGGAATGACTAACGTGTACATCACGTATTAATTAATGCAACTGTAATATAAATTATTATGATGTACTCCATGAAGCGCTGGTATTAATTCAGATTGTTTTGATCCAGGGATGAAAGAGGCAATGAGGATCTCGGTCCGAGAAAGAGGTGCTCTTCACAGGAGAGAAAAACTCTGTTTACAGTGGCTGAAGCTTGTTTGTAATGTTTTTTGTTCTTTAATTTTAAAATAAAATATTACAATATTGTTGTCTTTATAGTAACATTGCTTGGTGCAGTATCACACCAGAGCTAGTGGGAATTGGCTAATAAATGTCACACTTTTATAAAGATGAATGTTTTTGTAATGCAACTAGAATGTGAAATTAACATTAAAATTGATGAGATGATTTTAGACCAAAATAAAGCACATACACTACATATTGTCACTATGTAAGGTGTAATTGATAATCACAATGTAAAAAGTGTAAAGCTGTAAATTAACATTTATAGTAATGTAATGTAGATAATCTCAGTTACCGATTTATAATTGTAGAATGCAGACCTGCCTAACTTGAAAGGAATATACTGTATGCGTACAACAGTGGAGGACTTTCAAACCAATTTTATTATTATAACATCTTGAAAACAGTGTTGCAGAATTATGTCAGAAACAAAAGTGAACTGAAGGCATTATTTGTAAATAAATAAAATGCAAGCCTACAGTTTTGTAATTGTAGTTACCATTGCAACATACACACTGAATAGATAAACCTTCTAACTTTGTCGAGTGGTTAACAACGCCGTCGGGTTAATATCGGGCTAACACCTTAATTTTACCTTTTCAATGCCATCGGTTAAACAGGCGAAAGACCAGCTACCACTTTTTTCGGCTTGTTATGACTACTGCGCCTGCACATGCGCACGACTCCACAAACAGGGAGGTGTATGCCTCTAGCATGCTGACCTCCCTCCGCTTAAGGTCTCTGTGACTCAGTAGTGGAGTCAACTTCTGTTGCAAACTGGTGACAGTTTAAGTGAAACTGGCAAAATTTGAGAGCATATGATATGCATACTTTGAACATGGAATCATACAAGCGTACTAGGAGGTCAAAACACATACATGTTGGCAGGTCTGTAGAACTCCATTACTTGCATTGTCTTTGCACATTGCTAATTCTTGCACATCTGGTAAATGCTAGCTGCATTTTGTTGCCCTTGTACTGAACAATATCTATGTCATGTCTGCTGCAGGTAGTTCCCCTCCTCACCTGCAATTCTGGCAGCATGACATGACCTATATTTCTTGTGTTCTTTTCCTCTGGTTTTGACCTTTTGCTTTGGTTTCTGGATTGTTTGCCCTGAACTTTGGCCTGCATATCTGGTTTTGACCTAGCTTGTTCCTGACAATCTATCTATCTATCTATCTATCTATCTATCTATCTATCTATCTATCTATCTATCTATCTATAACTTCATCACTTTATCACTTTTTAAGTGTGTTTTTTGCTACAGATTACCAATTTATGCACCCCTTCATAAACCAAAACATGGCACATTGTAATATGTGCCTCTGTTGCTTACTTCAAGACATTCTGACAACATTCCGTGACGGAACATCAAACTCAAACGAAATCAGCTGCGGAGCGAAAAGCTTCAAAGCACAATGCTTCAAAGCTAATGTGCATGTGCTAGTAATGCTATCCCTACAGCTGGCTTAAACTCCAACGACTCTTACTGGAAAATGCTGGCTTTTGTATGCAAAAGTTACCCGAATTGTTATATATATTTTTAGTAATGAAACAAACACAGTAGAAATACATCTTCTTCTTGTAAATGTTAATACACAATACTAAATACTTCATAAACATAAAATTTAGAAATACAATAACAACTGTGGCACGTACAAAAGTTTAGACACAACTTCCAATTGTCAACTTTTTGACTCTTATTGACTCAATAAGACCCCTTAGAAGGTCAGGAATTGTCATTCCAAGGCATAATACATTCTCTCACTCTCAAAACCTTATGCTAACACTCAACAAAAGGCTTCTCTAAACAGATGAGGTCTGAAAAAGAAGCTAATTGATACTACCAAGCAAAGCAAGCTATAAAAAGATAAGAAAGAACTTCCAGCTCACAGTTTCCACTTTTCGGAATGTGATTAGAAAATGGCAGTTACGAGGAACCGTGGCAGACAAGGATCTGAAAGACAAACAAAACTCTTAGATACCTCCATGCTAGACAGAAACATAACACAAACCTCTCAACTGGCACTAAAGATCGAAAGAAAGATTTAGCTGATATAGTGGTATAGTTGTGTTTTTCTCCACAATGGTTATGTTGTTCATGAAGGAGTCATTAGAAGGAAAGTGTGTAATAAATTACACAATGGAACTTTTTTACTTTCACTTTTGCACATACCAAAATTAAATTTATTTAATTATCAAATATTAAGGGATTATGTATTAATATAAGTAGAAAATATCTTTTTATATAGTTGGCTGTAGATGTTGAATTTACTTTATTTGACTTAAAATTTACAAGGTTTACAAGGGAGATTCTCTTTCCTCCAAGAATCATTTCTGCATAGTTTAATCTATTATCATTGAACCTGATTAGCTTTAATTAGTCTAGGTAAATCTTGAACACAGTTCAGAAGTTTTACACAAAGGGAAAAATCTTTCCTCCTGTTGGATTTATTATTCTCACACTACGCATTTGATGTATGTTGGCCAGCACTCTGCTAGCTGTATATGTTCTCAATCTTTCCAAGATGAAAAGGCATAATTGAGTACATTCATTACATCTGCTTGTTCGTGCAGCTTTAGAGTAAAAGAAATGTGCAACTGTGCATTAATTTTATGGGAAGAGAAACATTATTTGCAGACATTAATTATCCACAACTCAATCCACATTCTCATATTGCATCAATTCCTGAGACAGACAATCAAAAGTTATAGATGCCTGTTCCCCCATGCAGAGGTTTGTTCCAGTGTAAATCAGAAGCAGATTATTGTGTTAAACTTCAATAGATGTATCAGGTGTGTTGCAGATACATGAACCCAAGCCCTGTGGAAAGATTGATCTTAAATGAAATACATGAAAATGGTCCTGTTATTAGTTTCAATATACCATTAATTGCACTATTCTAACATTTTATTCATCAATCCACCTAGCTGCATGTTTTGAACATTGGTGGGAAACTGGACAACCTAGGGAAAACTCACATGGTCATAGGAAAACTATGCAGAACCTCACACATACACTAACCTGAGCTGTGACTTAAACCAGGGACCTCATAGCTGTGAGGTGGCAACACTACCAATTAACATTTTAGAATGTGGAGTCTAGAGTCAAGTCTGTCAGATGTGACGTTATGTTATCCACAAAAAAAAGTAGTGGTGGAAATTCAAATAATTGAATTGACAAGTTATGTGCCTACCCTTCCTAGTCTGAATCATTTCTAAATGTCAGGTTTGTGAACCACATTGGTCAGTGAGTTGTCTTGTCTTGTCAGATCAGATTCTTCCTTTCGCATTTGTTTTCACCTTAGTTGAATTTCCCCATGGAACAAGACTGCTGCAAAACAGCACCTGTCCCTGTCTGAACGAATCATTCTGATACGTTGATAGCTTACAAGACACATGCTCATCTGTCCATTTGCATGGCTTTGTCATGGTTTTTCCATCATTTAACTCCAGTGGGGTTTGACAGAAATACAGCTTGTCATCCTGCGCTGAAATAAACAAAAGGTTCGAAGAGTTCAAGTTTCAACAATGTACAGCATCCACACTGCTACATACCAGGCCAGGTGTTCAGTTTCAAAGCCAATAAAAGTGAGCCAGTAGAATGTGCCCATAACAAGATTAGCAAAAACAAAAGTCCTCAACTCTTCTACAAGACAAGATTTATTCTCAAAAAAAAAAAAAAAAAAAAAAAAACTTGGAATGAGTTAGATATTCTGTATCCAGGCTCATTTAGGCTACATAGTCAGTTGTCACTGGGTCTAATAAATCTAAATTGATAATGTATATAAAGTTCCTCATACAAGTGCATTTGGTTTGATTTATTTGTATCTTCATTTGTTTACTAGACTTTGTTTAGCTTAGAGCATTAATACAGTTAGAGTGTTGTTGGATCTGATTAATCCTTTAAGACTGATATCAGATGCTCGGATTGGCCTGTTTGTCTGCTGCCTGGTCCGAGCTCTGGATTATCACAGATTAACTAAGTCTGTCATGGAACTATGAGCTAGACCAAGACAAAGAAATGAGAGCAGCATCTTCTGAAGTCAGGAAAAACTATCCTGTACTGAAAGGCCAGACCAGGAAAGAAGTCTACAAATTAAATTTCAAAAGGAGAGCAAGTTCAAGGGGAAAAAAAAGTTGTAGTGACCTGATGCAGCAAAAATAAAAAACCAAAGCAACAAGATTTATAAGGATACTGCATAAACAGATTGATGACAGGATTCTGACCAGTTTTAGTAAAAGCCTCTGTCTATTGAATCAGTTATATCATATAATTAAATACATAGGTCACAGATATACCTAGTTCAGGTGCCAAACGCACATCAGCACGCTGCCCTACAAATGTGCCTGAACAGAGCAGCAAGCGAATCATTGTTTTTTATTCAACACTATAAGGTGTGTTTTTAAACACAGTGAAGAATTTCCAGGGTAAAGACATCTCCCTGGGTGTGGTCTTCTGTATTAGCAGAAGGTCCTAACACAAGTAAACATAGACCAAAACAGCACATGCTTCCCAAAAAATTCTGTATGACTGAGTGAAACAGACAGATAGCGATTGCTGTCAGTGTTGGTGCTCTGGTCCATGAAGGAGGAATAGACAGCAACCGGAGAGAAAGTAAAATTTCACTGACTTTGCAACTTTGCATAAGGAAGAAATGATCAAGCCATTAGTTGGCTAAATCATGAATTTCCTTTCTTTCAGCAAAGGTTTCAATGCGGTTTTGATTAATTTCTTCAAATTCTTTCAGCTCAGACTCAGTATTTTCAGTCCTGGTGTGATCACAGTGATACTGCAGTATTAACTTCAAGTGTTTTTGACACTTTCTTAAATGTGACTTATTAATAATATGCAGTGACGTTTTTTTGGCAGTTCATGGTGGTAAAGCATCATACCAAGAAGGTATGTACATTTTTCCTTTAATTTGACACCAGTCTGTATGTTCAAATTAAACGTTAAGTATAGAGAGGCAGGCAGGAAGTCATCTTCGTCTGCTATTTTTTCCATTAGATGTACTTTTCTGAGGGCATACATATGCCACCTTGGTTTTCATGCATCTCAATAACCAGGTGGAAACCAGGCGTTTCTGTCCATCATTACAAAATGTTCGTGCACAATAGAGGAGACAGATGTGTACATAGTGGTTGTACGCATTGTTCGCTTTAAGCTAAACCATCCCACAAGAGTTGGGAGAAGAAAGTGGGGGAATTCTGTTGCCAATAAAACTTATAAAACATTCTTTTGTTCTTACACTGCATTTACAGTTGCAATCAATTACGTCTGATGACACATGATGAGCGATTAGCTTTTGGTGGAATCCTACTGAAGGATACATGTACAATGACTACGGGTTGCACCACACAAATATCTGATTGCTCCCATGACATCTGTGGCCAAGAATATCCCAACCACTGTACTTCCATTTGTACAGTACAGTCACTCCTTACATTCATCATTCAAATGCGGAAGTGTATTGAGTTTGAATTCCACTGTGGTCAAGATTGAAAAAGTTATAAAAGTTACTTTCCCTTATTTGGTTATATCGTAATACAAGTAGCCATATGGGTTTTCCATTTTCATTGAGGGAACTAGATGATGTAGAACAAACCCTTTTCTCAGGAGCAAATTTAAACCAGTAAATCACACATGTTAGATATCAGTAAGATTTCTATTGAGACTCCTTCAGCCCAAGTAGATGTCAGCTTTATGTAGAAGAAGAAAAGCAGTTGAAATGTGGTCAGATAAAAGAAATATTTGGGTTTCTTGCAGGTTTTCAATGATCCATTGATGGTCTTTAATTCAAGTCAGTAATTAAAACTCTTATGGTCCCTGCAGGCATTGGAACCGGTCCAGTTCCGCTTTCTTGGTCCAGTATATGGTATGGGCAGGTATGTGTCAACTGCAGACGTGATTGGTACACATGTACACAAAAGACATCTGGGTTCATATATTCACAGATTCAGAACTGACCCATCTTTCAGATTTAGTCACCATAAAAACACACCGGATTTTCCGGATTTCATAAAGACACACCGGATTTTCAACATGTCCTGGTGAAAATACACAGATAAAAAATAAAATTAAAATGCAGATACCTTCAGCTAATAATAGGAATTAGAGGTGTGACCAATTGTCTAATCTTAGGCCTGTTCTCTCTTGAAGAAATTCTAATGAATCCCTCCTGCTCCCGTAGAAATGTTGAGCATGAGCAATCCTGCTCATGCCAAAGGCTATTACATTTATTCGGACCTGGTTGCAATATTATATATGAACTTGGTTGGTTCTGTTTCCCAATATGTCAACAAACCAAATCACCAGAAACTAGGATAAACCAGTTAGTAAAATAAGTGAATTATATGTAATATTGACACAATTCCATGTTATGTGCTTGAATGGCTGCACTTCAGCTATTCCTTAGTGTTTTCAATTGTTTAGACTTTGTGATGGTAATGGATCACAACAGAACTGTAAATTGTGAACAGAAATTACTCAAGAGGGGTTGTTTTGTTTAGAGAAATCAATCTTTCCTAAGTGTTTTACAGGATAATTCAACAGAGACTTTATTATTCATTGGTCCTGCATTGTCTTAGCAATTGAGCTAGGGATGAGCTAGAGGAGCAACGGAGCATCCAACAAGGTCTATGTCCAGCACCAGTCCCAGATGACAGCGGCGGTCCGCGTCCAGCAGCAGTTCCAGAGGGCAGCGGCAGTCTGCGTCCAGCACCAGCCCCAGCATTAGACCCTAGACCTGTGAGCGTGGCTTCCCGGGCAAAAGTGGCGGTTCCCAAGCTGGAGGAAGCAGATGACATTGAGCAGTATCTCACCACCTTTGAGAGACTTGCTACCGCCTACCAGTGGCCTCAAGAGGACTGGGCCATTTACCTGGTGCCATACCTGACAGGGAGAGCCCGGAGCGCATATGTCTGCATGGACACAGCAGAGGCAATGGATTATGTCAAGGTTAAGGATGCCATCTTGGCCAAATATGAAATCAATGAAGAGGCTTACCGTCAGAGATTTCGGGATCCAGAGGTGAAAGCTGGTGAAACCCCCAGGGAGCTCTACCACCGCCTTAAAGACCTGTTTAAGAAATGGGTCCGACCTACTGGAAAGACGGTGGAAGAAGTTGGAGAGGTCTTGATTCTTGAGCAATTCCTGTGGACATTATCACCGGAGGTGCGCATCTGGGTGAAGGAGCACAAGCCCAAGACAGGTCAACAAGCAGCGGAGCTAGTTGATGCTTTCCTGAATGCACGCCGAGGGTTCAAGGCCTTATGCTACGAGAGACCTACTGGTGGAAACAGCCGGGGTAAGTCTGCTGGGTTTGGTGGTAGTGGTGGTCTTAAGTCTGGGGAGCGGGGTGGTGGTAACTTTAGACCTCAGTCTAAGGAAGGGGTATCCTTGCCAGCCAGGTCCGAAACAGCAAAGAATTTATGTTTTGTTTGTGGGAAGGAGGGACACATTAAACCCCACTGCCCTATGAGAAAAGAACAGGGATCTAACCTTGGCCTATGTGTAGTCCCAAGATCAGTGAGGGAGACCCCACACATGGACAAGCAAGTGCAGACTACCCCTGTTAAAGTAAATGGCCAGCCCACTACAGCTCTCATTGATACTGGTAGCACACAAACACTCATTCAGCCCATACTGCTTAAAGGTAAAGAATGGAGAGCAGGGAGTATTAAAATACGTTGTGTTCATGGGGATGAACATGAATACCCGACAGCTCTAATATACTTAGAGGTAATGGGACAAGTTTGTCTGCTTACTGTTGGGGTGGTAAAGGGATTAAGTCACCCAGTGGTATTGGGCCAGGATGTGGTGATACTACCTGAATTAGT
>JAOVVF010000034.1:7329887-7342467 GCA_028565595.1 Duopalatinus emarginatus | reverse complement strand
AGAGGGTGGTATGACCGGTCTGCTAAAAGACGAACGCTGGAGCCTGGGCAGAAGGTTTTGCTGTTGCTCCCCACCTCCGAGAATAAACTGTTGGCCCAGTGGCAGGGTCCCTACACCGTTCTGAGAAGGATGGGGCCAGCAACCGATGAGGTGTCCATGCCGGAGCGCCGGAGAACTCGGCAGACATTTCACATAAATCTCCTGAAGGAGTGGAGGGAGCGAGAGGACCAGGTCAGCCAGCAGCTTTTCATCCAAAAAGTTGGAGAAGAGGAGGACAGTCCTGATCAAGTCTTTCCCACCACCCATACACCATCTGCTCTAGACTTGACCCACCTGTCTGTTGGTCAGCAGAGGGAGCTGAAGACCATCTTGCCAGCCAACCTGATTCCTGAACGTCTGCTCCCAGTTCTTAAAGAAGAGTTGCAGTCAATGGAATCCATGGGTGTCATCGAACGCTCACAGAGTGAGTGGAGTATCCCAGTCGTGCTAGTACCCAAGAAGGATGGCAGTCTCAGGTTTTGCATAGACTTTCGTCGTGTTAATGCCCAGAGTCACTTTGATGCATACCCCATGCCACGTCTAGAGGACCTGATTGAGCGACTGGGTAAGGCACAGTTCATCAGTACACTGGATCTCTGCAAAGGGTACTGGCAAGTACCCCTGGCAGAGGCAGCACGACCGGTGACCGCATTCCGTACACCCCAGGGACTGTACCAGTTTAGGGTAATGCCTTTTGGCCTGCAGGGGGCACCTGCCACCTTCCAGCGACTCATGGATCGAGTGCTGGCGGGGGCGGAGACCTTCTCTGCTGCTTACTAGGTCGATATTGTCATCTACAGTGACTCCTGGGAGCAGCACCTTGAGCACCTGGGCGAGGTGTTCAGACGCCTTCAACAAGCCGGCCTAACCATCCAGCCCAAAAAGGGTGCCCTAGCCCAGCAAGAGACAAGATATCTGGGGCACGTCTTGCGTGGAGGTACTGTTAGGCCACAGCAGGATAAAGTGCAAGCGATTATGGAGTACAAGAGGCCTGAAACCAAGAAGGGGCTATGTTCCTTTCTGGGTCTTGCTGGATTTTACCGGTGCTTTGTGCCAGACTTCGCTACAAGAGCTGCGCCCCTGAGTGACTTGACCCGAAAGTCAGGGTCCAGTCGAGTGCAGTGGGGGCCGGAGCAGGAGAGGGCTTTCCAGGATATTAAAGAAGCCCTTTGCCAGAATCCAGTTCTCCAAAGTCCTGATTTTACTGCCTCTTTCACGGTTCAGACTGACGCCTCCAGTGTTGGTCTGGGGGCCGTTCTGCTCCAAGGGGAAGGGGACCAACGGAAGCCGGTGGCTTATCTGAGCCGCAAACTGTTCCCACGGGAAACCAGGTACTCCGCCGTGGAGCAGGAGTGCCTGGCTGTAAAATGGGCCCTTGAGGCCCTGAAGTACTACCTGCTCGGCAGAGAGTTCACTGTAGAGACCGATCATCGGGCTCTGCAGTGGTTGGACCGAATGAAAGACACCAACTCTTGAGTCACCCGGTGGTGGCTGGCTCTGCAGCCATTCCGTTTTACTGTCCGATACAGGGCGGGTAAAGACAATGTTGTGGCGGACTTTTTGTCTCGCCATCCTGATGGCGAGACTCCTGAGGGGGAGGGAAATGTGGAAAAGGTTGGGTCTTCTTTTCCCCCATCTTCCCCAGAGACACTTACAAACTTTATCGAACTCTGAAACATCCTCACTACCCTCATTCACTTACTCATTCACTACATTTATTTACTGATTTCTCTGCTATGTTCACTATTTATGTTCAATCACTTACACACACAAGTTAACATCAATGTAACTTTATTGCATCTTCATTACATCAACTTAAAACCCATTGCAATGGTCAGATGCACAAACTTGTACTTGATGTAAATCTACTTATACATTTTCACTTACTGGCTAAGACGCAGATTCTTTTGTCTGTCTCCCACGGGCTTCCGCATTAGTGGCAAACAAGAGCGCTTTATGCGCCGGGTGTATTTAAAGCCTGTTTGGGTTAGGTAAATGCTGTGGGGGGGAGGTACGGTATGCCTGTGTTTCCATTACGAATTAAATAATGTTGGTTAGGCTATGTTTTGGAAAGATCTTTCACATTGTATGTTGCTATTGTTTTCTGTCTGTCTAGTAGGAAATACTATGGAGGCAAATAAGTGAAAAAATACCTTAATTGATTTTCATTTAAAATGTCTTGTTTCCCCTGTCTTTGGTCTGCTCCAAGAATGATGCATTGTGGGTAAAGGTGCCTATATAAATGGGCCATTTTTGCCTAGCTGGGAGGGAGAGGGGTTCATAGCTTGAGGTGAGGCTGGTTATTATGTCAAACTACTTTCTAAGCTTGTATTAATTGGTAAAACCCTTTTGTTACCTTTTTCATTTTCGAGGACAATATTTTGTTGGAAAATTATGTTGGTATTTTTATTTTATTTATTTTATTTTTTTGTGCGTGTGTTTGGATCCACTCACATTTGAACACCTGGAATAAAAATTCCTAAGAACTTTATATAATCTGTGGCTCACCTTGCTTGCCTGCCTGCCTGACCCCACACTTCAGTGCTACCAACCAATCCCAAACTGTGGTCTGCCCATTGGCAGTACCACACTAATATTTTGTAATCCAGATACATTTTGTACATTATTCAAACAGTTGCTAATTATCAAATATTTATATAGCGAAAGCACATGTTTAGAAATCAGGAACGTTTTTGCAGTTCAAATACAAGATCTGAAAACATTCATTTATATGTTTAATTATACTAGATATATACAAGGTATACAAAATTTCCCATGTGATGCACATGATGGAATACAGTTACTAGCAACATCACAAAAACCTGATTGATTGAGTAGGCAGTACAGTGGCATAGTCAGTAACATTGCTACATGACAGTCCTAGGGTCTTGGGTTAGCTGCTGTACGTGTGTTACTGGCTGCTGTGGAGAGGTTTGCATATTCTTCCTGTGTTTATGTGGGTTTCATCAGGGTCCTTCAGTTTACTCCCACAGTACAAATTCATGTCCCCAGTTTTATTAAAATAGACTGTAGATTCAATATGACTCCGACTAGTATAAACATTAATGCATGCTAGACATTTACCTAATAAGCATTTCAGTTTACCAAGAAAACACAGAAGAGCAAAGTTCAGTCCAGTAACAAACAAACCAAAAGCAACACAAGTAATAAAAGTATCAGGTCTGTGTCAGTATATGTCTGGTTGTTTCTTCTTATATCTTCATTCTAACATCTGACAGTAAGCTCTCTCATGCCTAGAGGTAGGAGATAATACAGACCTTGATACTGCACTAAATAAATAACCAAATAACATAACTAAATAGATATTGCTGGCAATTATCCATCATTTCCTGTTAGTCCGTGTATGCAAAAAAACTTCAGAGGTCACAAACGTTCATTTGCCGGCTGTCCTGTGTGTTTTAAAAGGTGATAAATAGCAATGTTATGAGTGAAATGATGTCTGATCGATCATCTTAATATCAGAAAAAGTAGATTCTGCTGAGTTTTGTGGGTTTTTTCAAATTTCTCTTGATACTTTCTGATCAAGAGATATTAAATAACCAAACTAACCATACTGCGATTATACAGCTGTTTTTGTTATCAGTATCATGTTCATGTTCAGTAACCACTTTATCTTGATGACAGTCATAGTTTGTGGTGACAGGGGCATGGTCAAGCGTCAGCTCCAGACAAAGGAGCAGGTTGCACCAGGAGGGATCAATAGTGATAATAATAGTGGTGATGATTCTGACCTGTGTGTGTGATTGTTTGTTTTCTCATTTATGCTATTAGTGACTGCCTTCAGCCAGAGGGATCTGGTGGAACTTGCCCAGCCACACCCACTCACGCATTGAGCTAATCGTGAACAAGATAAACACGCCGATGTGGCGTCTCCCCTCTCTTATTTGTTTGCTTTGTGCTAACTCAGTAGAAAAGAGTTCAGTTAGGAGTTCAGAGAAATAAACGTGAGCTCACATACACTGGGGTTGACAGTTGTATACAGAGTCAACCTGCTTATTGCTGGACTGTAATGTTGCTACTATTAAATTGTGTTACATGAAAACGCATTATGTTAAAATGAGTCATTATGTAAATCTATCTACTGGACATGGCCAACACTCACTGTATTACTCACTTATTCAGTCACTTTTAGTAACCGCTTCATTCTTGTCAGGGTTGTAGCCTGATGGTTCCATAGTTTGCACCACAGAGTCTGTGAAAGGTAAGAAAAGAATATTTGAAATATTTAATTAAAATGAAATGTGATTTTAGGTCTAATAACAGAGTATTCCTGAAAGCATAAATAATTGTCTGTGTATGAAACCCAGCCAAAGTCAGCTCAGAGTGAAACATGATGAGAATCAATTTTCTGGGAATATTGTATGGTGTCTCTATTATCTAAAGGCTGTTCCAGTATTGTGAATAAATTTTGCATTGCTTGTAGAAGCCTTGCTGGTAACAAAATGGAAAAATAGATTTAAGTCCCCAGGGGATTTCACATTTCACTGTGAGGTATGCTGGACTGCATTTAGAATGACCTGAAGGGGCTCCAGGTCTGTCTGGCTAATTTGTGCACAACGTAGATGCAGAAAAAACTAAGCAAAGGCATTTTAAACTTTTTTTTTTCTCTCCCATTCAAGAAGAATTTAAAATCCTGGCTTAACCCTCTTTGTCCTTGAATTAAGGAAAGCGGTAGTGCTGTTCTTTGGAAGTGGAACTAAATACAGCACACACACACACACACACACACACATATATATATATGAAATGTTTGCTTGTAATTAAATGTCAAGTGATATTTGGAGGTCAAACGAGAGCAAAGTACAGAAAGAATGTCCAGACATCAACAGAAATCTGCATCCATGTGAACTCATGCTGATGTCTGATTTTAATTCCAGTAAGTTATGAGGAAGACTTTAATTGTTTCAAGACCACAGGATGACCAAAATGAAAGGTTACTGTTTATTCATTTGGTTCCACTACTCACATCTATATACATTCTTTATAAACATTATAGAATTCGGAAAACATTTAGAAATGATTGACCTAAACTAATTAGCTGCGACCAAACATATCAATTTTTACATTTGAGGATGATTAAATAAATCAGCTGTGTTAGAGAAGGTAAAACACTCCTGCTCCAGGCAAGTGTGTTCACTGCCCCCTAGTGTTCACTGATGTGTGTGTGTTTCACTGCACAGGTGGGTTAAATGCGGAGGTCACGTTCCTCTGTGCAAGCACAGTAGGCAATGGTTCACTTTCCCTTTTTTTTTTTTTTTTTTTTTTTTCAAATGTACAGAACATGGAGTACTCCAGGACCAGAATTAGGGGCCTGAATATATGAATATCCATATGAGTGTGACATTCATTTTCCAAGTCATGATACTAGTTTTCATAATTAACTTTTTTTAAGCTAAAGATACAACCTCACACACACAGATAACACATACAGTAAAAGCACCAATACAGCAATATGCACAGTTAATGAGAGAACAAGTCTGTCTGCATGAGGTGGCCTGTGAATAAACTTGCCAAAGTGGGATGGGAACACAATTGCTGGTGTTTATTAAAAAAAATCACGTCCAAAACATAATCCAAAATTGTAAACTGAAAACGGTCAAGAAGTCAGTCAATGTGCAAGCAGTGTATCAGAAGCAATATCAAGGTCAAGACTGCAAGCAAACCAAACTCAGAATAGCAAGGGTAACCAAATGGTTTGGTACAGGCTAGCTGGGCTTTCAAATACTTTGCATTGAACTACAGGGAACTACGGGAATGCCCTACCTAGCCTAAGCCCATATATTTATCACAATAGTGCGTTCTGATTTCAAAGAACTTTTGAATGGAGAAAGTAATCTCTGACTATTTCTGGACTAGGCTCTGGCCATGTTTAGGTGATCAGTTGTATACTCGAGAATTGATATATTTATAGGCACTTATCCAGATGTGTTTTTAGCACAGACTGGGCTGGAAGTTTTAATATGTCTTATTTTTTCATTGCAGTGAGTCCTGCTAGGAGCAGTCAACACTGACTGAGAGTAAGAAATATCTGTGAATCGTCATCAAGAAGGCAGAGGCTGTGTGTATGTTATTTCCAAGTAGTAAAGAGATTGTAGAAAATCCATCATTTCTGAAGTGTCTATTTGAAACACACACTCCAAACATTGTGCCAAATGTCTGACCTTGGCAGTGTGTGTAGTTAGAGCTCGAGTCTAATTTCATTTTAAAACATTTTAAAGGGGGGGTTTATATATCATGCTCTATATATCAAGGTTTTTGGCAACACTACTACTAGTTTTCTGATACATTTTCCTAAAATGATTCTAGACCAAATGTGATTAAGTCCCTCTCCCACACCCTTTCTTCTGCTTCACCCTTTCTACTATTTTTTAAGAGTGATCAAAAGGAATGAAATAAAAAATGCAAATCACAGCCATTTTGGAGCTTTGTATTGGTTTAACCAATTTATTCATGTGTGAGTGACTTCAGAACACTCCCATACACTTGACAGCTCTTAGCCTCAGATGGAGAAAATAGGAAGTACCTGACATATTTTTATTTCTTAAAATTTGTGCAGCATAGTACCGTCAAACTAACAGAAACAGAGACTCCTTTATGAGCTGACTGGTAAAATTCAAATAGCTTCCCATTAGCATTACCTTGTAATTCACCAGACCCACTTTGATCAAAAGGTGCAGGCTCTTTGCTGTTACCTTGAATTTTGAATGCTACAGCATGGGCAGAACTTTTTCTTACAGAATCCCACATTTATGGAACAACCTTTCAATTAATGTTTGGGATTTATAGGTTGAAAACATAATTGTTTTGTCAAGCATTTTGGTTAAAAGAGCTGGAAATGGCATAAAGCATTGACTCAGGTTCTGTCTCTGTTATGCTTCATAGCTAGTCTTGCTGAAGTTTCTGTACATTTTCTGAAATTGTTACATAAAAATGCATACCTAATAATTTGTCTTTTCTTCACTCACTTATAATCCTCTAATCTCTCCTGACCCATACATCTGCCTAAAGTCTTGTCATATGAATCTTACTCATTGCTGCTGAGTATGAACCCACATGGACAGTCTAAAAATCACCATAATGGACATATGAAGAAACCTTGAATTTTGCTTGAATTATGACTGATATGCACAGTCACTGCAGAATAACTATAACTGAACAGTGTCCATCAGTGAACAGTTGAAAAAACTAAATTAGAGTTCATGTTATAACTATATTCATTTTCCTGATTTTACTTCAGCACTTTTCTATATAGCACTCTTAGCTGCTGAATTCAAAGAGAGAAGATTTGGGCCAGTTTATTTCCTGGCATACTGTGAAGAATCATACACATGTGGCAAGGACTTTTGAGTATTAGAAAGAAAGAGATTGTAGTCATTTGCGTAAAGAGAAAGATGGAGTCCTTACTGGTCTAGAGTTATGGGAGATATTACATTGCTTTCTCTATATAGAAGAAACCTTGTCCTGTTCTTCTATGCACATGAAAGGCTGGTGATTGAAATGTTCCAGTGTGGATTGAGGCTGTGGCATCTGCAAATAAATCCATCCCAGACAGTTAAAATATTTTCCCTATCACAGTCTTCTGTAAGAGAATCAGCAATATCAATAATATGTAAGAGCTTTATGAGATCCAAGCATCCGATTTTGGCATCCAGTGGGCCACTCACTGTTTAGCCTGGGGAGCTCTCCATGTCCTTCCTCTATGACAGATGAACAGTTGAGCTCCTGATTGAATTACCATGACCTGGTCCAAATACTATTGCAAACTGGGCGAAGTAAGTTCCTGCTCATGAAACGCTACAAGGTCAATACAAGGTTTAACAAAAGTGGACAATATGACATTGGCACCCCATCACTCCAGAGTCATCTGGCCACCAGCACTTGCAAAGTGATCTTACTGCCAAGGCATCCAGTGATTCGATTCTCTTTGTTAAAATAATGTAGAGAGAATCCAAGGACTCCAGTACCAACGAGAGTATCCACATTTGATTACTGCTGAAGTTACTAAGCAGGATGTTTTCATGCAAGTAGCAAGAATTATCCACCTGTGTGCTGCCCTGGTGCTTGATGCATCTGACTGTCACCTTGTTCAATGCAGGGTACAAATTTGTGGCTGGTTATTACATTTGTTGTTTTGGTATGGAGGAGACTGCTGAGCTGAACAGCAGATTAATTCACTACTTTTGAATTGGCCTTTTAGAAAACAGGTGGAAAATAAATCAGGAAGAAACCAGTCACCCTCCAAATATTTCCCAATTCAATGATTCATTCCTGCCTCAACAGATCCACTCACGGATTAAAAGTAGAACCGTGAAAGTTCTTTTTAAAAAAGTTTCTGTTTGAAAATGAGAAAAAATGACGTGATCTCATTTTAGTTGTTTTAAAATAAATTATGATATTAACGTAACCATGAAGCAAATTTGGGCCAAAAATGCCATTTAAGCAATTCACTGTATTGTTCCCAAGGTAGTTGATCAGAAAAGATATGCTTGGTTTGAGAAGTTGGCTACCACTATAGCATTAGGCAAAATCTAGCTAAATATAAAAGCTATCAACTGACACAGTATAAGACATACTGTAGCCGACCATATTCACACAAATTGGAAATGCCACACAGACTACCTGTATTGGGCACTGCACATTATTTAGGTATGGAGTCCACAATAATACACTTACGTACCTACAAACAACCAGTGGTGGACAGTGGGTTGGGCATGACATAGTTATCCAAGCAGTTCAGAGTCGAGTGTCAGCGGGAATGCTAAAGGAATAAAATGGAAGAAAATCAAACTTGCCACAGCACAGGTCCGTGTAACTTTTGGTTATTAATGAAAAAGAATTGGCTTTTTGATTTTCTTTTCAAAATTCAAATACAAGAAACAGATAAATAAGTCATTTTTGTTTCCCTTGTCAGAAATAACAGATACAAAATGTAAAAGTGAATCATAGTTCTTTTCTTTCTTCACAAAACAGAAAATAAAATCACATTAAAAAAAAAAAGATCCATCTATTAGTTTTTCTGAAACCGGAAGTTTATGTCACAAGGTTTACATTGTAACTACAGACGAAACCTTTTTGGTGCTTTTCAATAAAGGTTTTCAGAAAGGTTCTGTATTAAACTTGTAACTAAGTTGCCCTTGGTGTCTTTAGTTGCAAAACATAAGAGTTCCTTATGTGCCAATACTAAACTGTAGTTGTGTTCAGTTTACCTTGATCTTGACCAAAGCTCCATTTCTGACCTTGACCAAAGCTGCGTCTGAAGTCGCGTACTTCCGTAATGAACAGTACGCGAAAGCAGTACGCGAGCGTGACTAGTGTGCCCGAATGTGCAGTATGCATCTAGCAGTGCACGAAAAGTTCCCGGATGACGCACTGCATCGGGAGTCATTTTGCAGTATGTCAACTGAGCACACTGTTTTTTCCTTTTTTAACGAATGTAGTTCGAGCAGCGCAGACATTTAGAACTGAAGAGGAGCAATATTAAAGTATTTTTATTTTAATAATTTCTATATTAATAATTTCTTCTTAGGTAAAAAAAAAATAATTCTAAGGTTAAAAAAGTACATTTGGAGATAGAAAAAGCTGGTAGGATGGCCAGATGGCGGATCACATCCGAGGCTGTGCATACTGCACACTTGCATACTGGAATTGCGTACTGCTTTAACGGTAAAACAGTACGCACTGCCTCAAATTGAGTATTATTGCTTGAGTATGCAATTTCAGATGCAGCCCTAGTCTGTGACCTACTTAGTCTGTTTCCAATCACCAGACCTGTCCCTTTTTTTTTTTTTTAATTCTGTATTTGGACTGTGTATTTGGACCAACCTGACTTTTATAAACCACGTCTCAGTGCCCCATCCTTATACACACTGACATAACATTCACCCTCACGTTACTTTACATGTCTGCTGCAATGCAGGAATGTATGTAGAAAGCATCCAGAATTCCCAATCTTTTTATATGTTGAGTTATGAAGGAGCAAAAGCCACACCGTAAATTCAGATACACCTTAACTCTGAAAATGACCTGTGAACTGTCAACATTTATCATAAATATCACCCTGATATATAGCACAGTTAAATCAATATCCAGATTTCATCTTCTTAACTTCTCAAAATCTAATAATACCGTGCTGCTTAGGAAAGTTGTTTAAGGTGCCAACCAGGTTTCCGTAGTGGAAACATGGTTAATATAATTTATGCACGCCGTGTCGTTATTTCCCAAATATTTGTCCAGTTGACTGGTCCAACACGTTATCTAAGCTTCGGTTTATAAGGTAGCAAACAAACAACTAAACAATAAATAAGCAAATCTGTTTTCTAAGAGAAAGGCTGAAACTATGTGAATAGTCTGTTCTCAATACCGACGCTGGCATTCACTCAAAGAGCTGTCAGTTTTATGGTCTATTATAAAAGGAAGTGCATTCAGGTTTGTGAAGAAGGGAAACTGATAAAAAGAACAAATGGATCCATTCTTGTACTAATCAAAGCATGAAAAAGCAATTCTGAAATGATGTTTTTGGAAATCATGGGCATTCAGTATTATTAATATTTGGACTCATCCACAAATGAAGAGTAAAAATGTACATACCGAAGCCTGCCTATTTATCACACACAGTCAAATGAATAAAAAAAACAAAAACACTCATTCAGTGTCTCAGAGCACAAGCAATTTTTCCCAGATGTTGTCTGCGATGGGATTATGAGGAAAATATCTTTATAGGCAGAAGAGCGTCCCCAGTTCAGACAGTTCAGATTGATACTTTTTTTTCACTATGAAGATCATTTCTCGTAATACGCAAAGGTTACCCACACTGACATTGTGCAGAAAAAACCAGCAGCTGTTTAATTAAAGCCCGGATATTGTGTACAACATCTGAAATCCTAACACTTTACGAAGAGATTTTTCTTTTTGTATATATATTTGTGGTGACAAAAAAATAGAGCACACACTAGCATGTGCTATTTGATTTGTGATGTGATGCTGAACTAAATGCATAAACATATGTTTTTCTTTTACTTCAAGAACATCATTAGCAGCACAAATGTGAAGGTTTATTTGATTGATTCGGAGCTCTCTCCTGCGGTAATATCCCATAACTGTGTCCAAAAAGACTGCAGTGAACCTTATCCTTAACCTAACCCATGCCATGAGGATGCACCTCACACCAGTATGGAGCCACCACGGGCCTGCGCAGTGCCTTGTTGTCAACTGAGTCCCTGGCTTTATTTGGTCTGCACCACATATAAACCCTACCATCAACCCAAACCAACTGATACCATGATTCATCGGACAACACCATATGCTGCCAGTCCTCTAGGGTCCAGTTAGCAACCTCACAAGCCCAGGTGAGGTGCCGTGTCCGATGTCATGGTGTAAACAGAGGCACTCTGGTGGGTTTGCTCCAAAATCCAGTGGAAGCTAAGGAAGGTCGCACTGACTTGTGTGGGGCCTTCTGCAATTCTAGCCAGACACCACCCTCATTAAGCACCTATGGGTGGCCAAGCACACTGTGGGTGGTAATGCCTTTTATGATGTATTCCCAGTACATACGTTGAAATGGAATGTCCCGCCCATCTGGCGGCCACTATCATGCCTCATTCAAAACCCTGGTAATTCACATCATGTTGCCATAAGCACACTAGCCAGTGTTCAACCTCACTCACAAGATAATACTCAAAACTTATACAGGTATGGGTGTTCCCAAGCTGACCCCTAGATACTTATTCAGTGTGTTCAAACAAAACATCTTACCAACACACTTACTTCTGCGTGCTTCTACACCAGTTTACTGCCTAGAAAATTCATTTGACTACCTGCTGTCACCCAGATGAGGATGAGTTCACGTTTGACTGTGGTTCCTCTCAAGGTTTCTATATCATCTTGTTTTTGTTCCTTGCTGCTATCACTGTTGGCTAAAAAGCTTTGTCACTACTATGTCTATTGTTAATAGCTCATGAACAGAGAGTTGTGTAATGTTAACAGTTTTAGGCATTAGCCATCAGTTCAGCTCCTGAAAATCTGCTCAACCATTACATCATGGGCACAATACTATGACAAGGACAAGGGTTTTCATGTGTGGGAAATCAAAACAAAACGAAACACCTTGTTTTTTATGGGCAGTCTATGGCATGTTTAAGATTTATGTGTTTGCTCCTTCGTTGCAATTACATAAACAACCACATAAAGTGTAATGGTTCCCTGATGGGTTACGATGGCCTGATTGGAGGGTGAGCTCACCAATATAAGTTTTGTTTCCATTACTCAAAATGCCCCATCACTGTTCAGTTCATGCCAGGTGCCATGCTGATGAGTATCCTGGGCAATGTAAGCCATTCTACCATGCCAGGAACAAAGTATTGTATATAATACATGTACAGTTTATAAAAATAGACGTGAAATTACACGACATGTCTTGAGGAATAGCAATAGGAATAGGAATATCCTTGTGCTAAAGGTACTGGACGCTAACAGAATTGTAGTCATAGGTTTTTCACATTGGGGTATGGTCTGAATGTGCTGA
>JAOVVF010000034.1:7311820-7329027 GCA_028565595.1 Duopalatinus emarginatus | reverse complement strand
TAATAGTATATCTAATAATATATATATATATAAGTAATAATATTACTTACTTTATAATAATATAATATTATTACTTACTAACATTTACTAAGTATAAACAGTCACTCCCTCACCAGCTTCTCTATTTCCTCTCTTTGGGAGTTAATAAATAACTGCATAATAAAAAATATATATAAAAATAAAAATCTTCTCTGTTCTCAAAGTTCTCTGTCCTGAAGACTATCCATTGGAGGACACTTATTAATTTTTACAAAGCACATTTTCTTAAACCAAAAGACAAAAGTATAAATTATCAGAAATAAAAATCAGAAATTTTATGTTTACACTAACTCCTTCTTTAGGCTGTTAGAATATTGTGTAAGTTTCACTGCAATTTCACACTTTTTCAACTCAAAAAGGCTGCTCGTTTTACATTAGGCAATCTTTGCTTGTAAACAGTGATATAATTTTTTTGTTCATATTTACTCAGGCATTCAATATGTTCTTTAGGCATTCAATATGCCCAAACTGATAACACACTGCCTCTTGAGTTATTTCTTCGTCCTTACACCACTATTTTAAAATTTTACACATCTTTGTATACAACATTTGTCCTTTTTTATGTTAGTGCACTAAATTACATTAAAGCAATCATTTCCTTCTGAACTGTGGACACTTCACTTCACCCATCATTTGTTCTTTCAAAAATCTGTCTATCAGCCAGACCAAAGCTAGATAAATACAGGCTATTGATATACACCATTACATTTACTTAATAACCTGAGATCTGACAGCGGAATGAGGCATCCCTCCAAACTGTCAAATGAAGTGATCCCTTTCCAGGATTAATTTTAATGAAAGCACATTGCCAAGAATGCGCCTTATAAATTCTTCTTTGGTTTAGCACAACCTCAGACTGTCTGTCTGAGAACATATTGCACAGGGAGTCCTCTGTTAAGCTGAGTCTGTGGTTTAGGAAGAACAAACTGATTTTTTCCAGAATTTAGTTCCTGGTAGTTCCAGTTATATAAGTGTTTTGGGATAACCTACTTCAATGGTTCAGATTCACTTCTTGCTGTCTGTTGGCAGGTTAGTTCGGTTCAGATTGTTTCCATGCTTGTTTTGGGGGTAATTCGGGACATTCTTGCTATTCAATAACTTGAGGAGACACAAGTGAATTTTAATTTCCACCCTCAATGTGGAACCTGAATAAAAGAGAAGGAACAAGCGTTTATTTGGCTTGACATCTATATATACAGATCAGCCATAATATTAAACTAGCACATCACTGGCAGATAAAGTGAATAACATTGATTAGCACGTTACAATGGCACCTGTAAAGGGGTGAGAACTATTAGGCATTATATAAACAGTCAGTTCAGAAAAATGGGCAAGTATAAGGATCTTAATGATTTTGACAGGACTCAAATTGTGGTGGTTAGATGACTAGGTCAGAGAATCTCCAAAACAGCAGGTCATGTCAGGTCCCAGTTGTAGTGGTTAGTGCCTACCAAAAGTGCTCCAAGGAAGGACAACAAGGAAGGACAACTGACCCAGCAACAGAGGCGATATGTGCCATGGAGTCACTGATGTGTGTGGGAGTTGAAGTCTAGCCCATCGGGTCTGATCTCAGAGAAGATCCACAGAAGGATCTGCTGCTAACATCATAATGCCAGAAACCACAGTACACCTTCAGAGATCTTGTGAGGTCTATGCCACCATGGTTCAGAGCTGTTTTGGCAGCTGTATTGACAGATGGTTTTTAAATTTTGGCTGATCATTGTATGCTAGAATTATTAGTGCTATTGAAAAACTGCCCTGGATGTGCTTGTAATCAAGCCATTAGGAAAAATAATCCATAGATAAATAACTGAATAAGAAAGTTATGCTGTGCGTTATTTGTGTGTCACTGTAAATTCAACTGCTGATTTAGATTAAAGATAAACGTGTTGTATGGGTGAAGGATAGTCGAAATATTAATCAGTGTCTTTTTGTTTGATGACTAACTCTGCAGTATTGTAATGACAGAGGACTAAAATGTTTGTGTACTCTGAGCACTACTAACCTGAAGTGCATGTCAGGATGTGCCAGTATGACTTATCAACCTGATATTTATCTCTTACATTCTTACTGTAATTTGGATTAACCACTCAGGATATTGCTTATACACTGATGTGTACAACAGGGATTGGTGGTGGCTCTATAATGGTATGGGGTTAGTTTAGTTGGCACGTCTACAAATGTCTCTCAGGACACCTGAACAGTATGTGTGCCTCCATTCTGACGAGTTACACCTCATCTGAGTTTGGGATTTAGCCAGATCTTGATCACATTATTAAACACATCTGGTATGCAATGCAACATCCTACATTTCAGAATACAACAAATTGTGGACGTCTCTGGAGAAAGTTCATTGCATACAGAATATATACAGAATGCTTAATTCCACAGGAACACTTTCTAATATTTTAGGACCTGAACAGGAAAAACTGTATCATAAAGTCTTACTTGCTATTGCCTTTCTTTCTGCTGGGTTAATTCTGGTATTCTGCTCATCAAATTCTTCTGCCATACACAGTCATATGGTTAGGTCTGCTCATTGCATTCCCATCACTAGATACTGATAGCATGCACATCTTTCTATTTATCTTATTACCACTCAAATACTCCCTGATGATACCAAATTTTCCCTCTCAAGTACACCTGGTCTCATTTAAAGGAGTCTGATAAACTCATTTCCCAATATTGTAACCTTAGTATTGGAGGCTTCTAACCACCATTCATTCCTCACCAAGATTCGCTTACATGTTTGCAGATCCTCCTATCCAGAGCATTGGGGGAAAATCCTTGTGGAAAAAATTACATTATATACCTAAGTTATGTTATTTTGGTAATAAATTACTATTAATATGTAATTTACATAATGTTGATTTAAAGTGAGACAATTTAATTTACATTGTCCGAGTATATTTCTTCTTGCAGAAGTAGATAAGATAAGAGCGTCTGCCTAATGCCATAAATGTAAATGTAAGCTCAATCCAGGACTGTGAGAGTGTTCTCCTGCGTTTCCTATTCACAGTCACTGAGCGTATCTTCTTTTTTAATGAAGAAATAACTGCTATCTCAAATGTTTGCCAAACAAAAATTATATTTAACCAAAATACTGTAGTCTATTTAACCACATATTCTCTAGATTTCTTTATTCATTTTATTTATAATGTCAACCTCCAAGGATCTACTGATTTGTGACTATAGCCAGATGTTTGCATGCTTCACATCAGCAGACCAACTGATTCAACATGGCTTGTAACTGATTGGTTTAAGCAGTTAGAGAACACAAAGCTTTGAGCCAGGCAAGATGTTACAGGAAACTCCGATCTTGCTGACTACATAATGACAGTGTCCCAGTGTGGTTATAGCATAAGAATTTCCACATTGGAAGTCCAAGCAGCTGCTCCAGCAGGTAGATCGGTCATGGTGGAAGATTTAGTCAGTGATTCAGAGTCTGGGATTTCTAGACTCTGAGTCAGTTTGTTTCAGCTTTGTTTAATAAATGGGTGTGCTTTTATTTGATTCTTTAATTAGTCATAGTTATAATTGATCTTCTCTTTTCACCTGCATTGGATTTACTCTAGGGGAGTCTCATCTACTTTTTCCTTACCAATTACTCTGTTTGTTAAAAAGTAAGATTAGGATTAGGAGATTAGGATCTCTAATTCTGAATACCTGTCAGCCTTCGATGACTCTACTCTACTGGAGTTATCCCACTGTCTGGGCACCTAGCTGTCTAGATGTTTCTGTAGCTACATAAACAAGCTCCAGTTAGTCCCAAATGCAGCAGCCAGAATCCTTACTAGAACCAGATAACCATTTAACTCCTATAATGTCCACACTACCCTGGCCCCCCAGTCAGATCTATAAAGCAGTGAACGGTCTCATGCCTCAGTACCTGAGCAAAATTCTGGTCTCTTGTGATGCAGTTGGGGGTTGCGTATCCACAGTGCCCTGGGAGCACTTGAGGCTTCTGTTCCCAAGGCCGGTTCCTTAACCACATGCCTATGGCTGACTTTAGCCTACAGTTGCCGCAATATAACAAGGGATTATTTATAATTTTTTAATGTATTAATTATAATAATTTATAATTTAGAACCCAAATAAGGATAGGTTTCCTCTTGAGTCTGATTCCACTCAAGGGTTCTTCCTCTTCTCATCTCAGGGAGTTTTTCTTTGTCACGTCTGCCTTTGGCTTGCTCAATATGGATACAATATATCTGAATTATATATATCTGTAAAACTGCTTTGGGACAATGTCCATTGTTAAAATAAAATTGACCTGAATTAATTAGAAGAGTTACCTTTTTGTGTGGGTTACCTTTTGAGTTGCTTAGTAAAAGCATGGGTTATTTTATTAGGGATCTAAATCTACATTTGGATTTGTGACAGATTGTATTGTTAAACCATCTGAACAAATCAGGTAAAATATAAATGTGTGTGATTTCATGGTAAATTACAGAACAGGGGTACTCAATATATTAACTGTTACAAGCAATTTGTATGCATGTTAAAGTGGGGAAATTCTCTCCTTAAGGAAAATTGTTAAGGAGGTCTAATAGCATGCAGAGAATGGAAATTTAGTGACATTTGCTGGTTTGGGGGAAAATAAGGCAATTCCATGCAAATGTCAACATTACTGTGGAAAAAATAAAATTGCAAACAAGAAAACACCCTCCTAAGTCATTTAAGGTTATGTTTTGTTTTTATTCCATATTTCATTTGTTTTTCACAGTCATTAGCCAGACAACTATGAATGATACTGCTTCAGATCCATCACATCGCTGAAGCAAAAATATCCCCATCCATAGTCCTAGATTTTCCTACTCTTTAGTGGGGACTCGGGTGTAGACATAACGTCTACCAAACATTTCAAAACACCTACCAATCATCATTATTTTTTTTTCCATTCCAGTTTTTCTTTCATATTTATGTTTTTTTAAAGAAGGAACCTCAAATGTATCTTCATGACTGTTGCTACAAAGCAAAGCTACCCCTTTGTTGAAACATGACCACAATGCCACATTTTCGGTTCTCAAAGACTCAGAGCTCATGATTTATGTAGGGCTTAATATAAGACAAAATAGACAATGAAGACATAAAGCTAGATCTATGTTCTTGGTCACATTAAGAAATATTTTTCCCAACAGAACATGATACAGTCAATACTGGATGGGGTAATACTGGATACAAACCATTTGACTCACAATTCTCTATGGTCACCATTTCACATCAGTTATAGAAATAAATAATTCATAAATCACATTAACTAAGAGTGCAAGTCCAAAACCAGAATACAGGATACAGGAAAATCTTGTGGTGCCATTAGTCTAAATAAGCTGAGATCACACACATCATTTTGTTGTACTACACACCACATCAGAGGCTTTTTATTTGGAAAGGCTGCATGAATATATTATTGCTAATGAATATCAGTGACAATGGTGACATAGAGAACTACACTCTTACCAGCGTTAAATCTGTCATACATATAGACATTACCTTACAGCCAACTTTCTCAATTGAATGTACATTACAAATGCTAAATGCTTGTTCATGCCTGACCTTCACACCCAAATTTTGTTTGCTTTTGTAACTTCAGTCTTCAAACATTTATTTAACTATTTTTCAAATGCAACAATTTTAACCTTTGTTTAAAAACATAATAGCTGTTTTGTAGCATGAAATTAATTCTCAAAATGAGGTTAACGGTATGAGAGCATTAAGGACATCCTAATAATTTACTCAACTTTTAATAACTCAAAGTATTTGGTTTTTTAATCCATAATTTGGACCACAGGGTCATACCTTTAAAGTTACCTTACCTCATTGGTTAATATCATAATATCCAAAGAAAACATGAAAGAAAACTTTATTTTCCTTATATCATTATCTTCCAGTAATTCAGCTGTTAAACATGTGACTTTCATAAAGTGAATGTGTTTTAATCTGGGCTGATTTTAGTTTGATTGAATATTGTGGGACACTACAGTGCATGTTTTTTATAAGCTATAATGGATGACTTAAGGATAAGGATAAGCATGAAGCATGCGATGTGCAGTGGATAAACACATTAATGTGAAAACAAACAACAAAGTATAGAAGTGGTAGTGTTCTATGCACTGTAGTTTAATTTTTTTAATTATTTATCTGATGTATGGGTTGTGAGGAATTCTTTAAACAAGCTTAAATTACTTATATCTGTGGGACACATGTAACCCCTATCAAATGTAAAATCTCTCTTAAGTCTACATTGCAAGAATGTTATTTGCGGGGCTGTTAAATAGTAGGTTTTAAGTTGTTTGTAAGCTTAAACATTGTGGTAGTTTATATTAAATTGGGTTATCTTTAAATCAGCCGGTGAACTGGAGTAAAAAAGCCATCAAGGAATTGTTTGGGTGGAGATGTCTCACTTCCCAGCCAGACACTCTGATCATTATGTTAGACTATAAAAGATGCATGTTTGTGCAGACTTGTACTGTACTTTTACTATTGGCAAGTAACTAGCCATAGTTAATGAGTTGTCCCACTTTCCAGTTGTAGAAGCTGTCTGGTCCACCTCAGCCAACACCATGTTCCCTGTCCTGGAGTAAATATTCCTGCTGTTTGGCAGCTCCCAAATATTAAAGACAGATAAAGGGCCACCTTTCAGCAAATGACACATGAAAATTACACCCTTATGGCCACAATTCAGTGCTGCTACTGAGCAATTCATGCAAACCCATGGAAAAGCTGTAAGAATCAAGACATTGCATGGAAACAGCATCTAGGCATCTTTCTTTAGGAATACAGTCAAATGCCTGACAACCTGCTGAGCTGACATTTGGAAATGATGGGGGGAAAAGTGCATACAAAGATTCCCACAGCTGATGAAGTGCATGTTGTGGTGCACCAAAGAGATCAAATAGCCAAAGAAAAGATCAAAGTACATGCTGACTCTACAAGTCCAACTCATCTGGAGAACTGCTGTCTGGAGATGCTGAAATCCAGCTAGTTGTCATCACTATATATTCTAAACAGTATAACCGCCATAGATAGTGTGCAAAATCTAAAGCTTGGTAGTTGCTACTAATTGGATTGGTCACTTTGTGTGTAAAATATAAACACTTAATGAAATTGTCACCTAGTGACACTGACCATATTTCATGCAAACCTCAGCAAATTTTGAGCATGCAATAGTAATATTGTTATAATTTAACTCAGTTTCACAAAAATGGGCTCCACGGTGGCAGAGTAGAAAAGCATTAGCCCTAGCATTTGGAAACAGGCAGTTAAAATCCCAGTCATGCGACAGCCATTCATAAGCAGGGGTTTTGATCTTAAAGAGCAATATTTGCTGTTTGGGTGGAAGGAATGGAATCCTTTTTTTTTCCTTGTCAATCGAGGAGCAACACTATTCATACATGGGTGTCTATGAGGACAAGTATGCAGAATATGGCAAATACTGCTACCTTCCAGTGTTTTCTGTTGTGGTATGAGCAGTAGTTTAAAAAGATTTAGTGATTGACTTCACATGTCCAGGAAGAAGCAAATGTTTACTCTTTCTAACTGGTAGTTGGTCTGTGATTGAGTAGACCTAGCCAATCAGCAGATCAGGAGAAATTGGGGTTAAACACTAAATTTGCAACAAAAAATGGAATCAGTTTTCTAGCTATGAATAAAACCTGGAAAAAGTCATGCTAAAACAAAAACTAAAATTTTAACCTATTTTAGATCTTTTTTTTAGTTATAGGTAACCTTTATACAGGCCAGAGTTTTTCTCTTTCTTTTTTTCTGTTCAACGATTGCACCATTAATTTTTATGAATACAGGGAGTGTCAGACTTTATACTGAAGCCTGTCAAATATATCAAAATGACCTGGTGCTTCATTGTAATAAAAAGAAAAACGATCCAACATTATACTTTAATCCATTGAATAACATTTGATTAAAGTATTAAATAAAGGTAAATAAAAGTGTCTAAGGTATTTGCAAGTAATTATTAAAGAAAAAAAAGAAAGCACCTGAGGCAACATGCACAGCTCACACTGTTGGATCAACATGAAAAAAGATCCTTTATGACTGCTTATTTCTGGGAGTCATATTCAAAATTAAGCCTAGTGTTAAGCTCAGTTGTTGTAAGTAGTCAGAAATTGGGAAATTTTCACGCTAAAACTTATTTGATTGACGCAAGTAGCCTTTTTTTCCTTTTACATTTGCAATTCTCCAATGTACACTTCAAAAAAGTGACATATGTGTTTATATATGTGGACCTTTGTGTGCTCCAGAACTTGTATGTATGTCTGCAACATAAACTTACAATGACACCATGGGACGAAAGGGAAATCTTAAGTTGATTCGAGGTTACATAGTACAAAAAGTCTGCCTAGAAGGTGGGGAATTAATACAATAGCCTATTTCTTATTTGTTCTAGTTGAAAGTTATTGTGTTTTCACTAGAGGTTTGGGATGCATTCTAATGCACAATCAGTATCCCAAAGACATAGACCAGTGAAAGTTTGTGGTAAGTATTAGGAGTGTTCTTAAGCATCTTTCACAAGGCCCTTTGTGGGGAATGACAGTGCCAGAATCTGTCTGGTCTGGAGAGGGAGTAGGAAACTAGAAATATGAGGTTGGAAAACAAAAATGATGGGGAGGGAAAGGAAAGTGCCTGAGACATAGTTTTGCATTGGATCAGAGCATGAAGATAGAAATAGTTCTTCCTGAGTGCTCTAAGTTGGCAGTAATGGGAATCCCCACAAGGACAGCTTAATGCATATGAAACTAATGGCAGGGCACGAGCGATCAATCTTTGAATGATCATGCTATAAAATATTTGAGGGTTGAGCGGGTTGTTGGGTTGGAGACCTATAGTGCAGCACATATGACGCCAAGCCAACACCAGATTAGTACAGAGAAATGTGTTTTTCATATTGGAAAAAATATGCTTACGGCAACAAAGGGACTCTTAGCACCACCTACTCAATCATTTTATTGCTAGCTTTATAGTTCCTGGTTAACACTTGAGAGCACCAAGTAGAACATTAGCCATAGGATGGGATCATGGGACCAGACTACGCTTGTAACTGATCCAGAATGCAGCTGCATCACGTAGTTTCCCTTTACTGTTTTCTTAAAATATTGATTCTCACCTCGCCAACAATGGACTAAGTCGCACCTCTCTGAAGACACTTAAACCTTTCTCTGCAATGCACTCCCTTTAAACTATACTAAATAAAAAGTCTGTTGGAGTTACATAACAAATATCTTGGTTGTTCGTGTTCTACACGTAAATATATGAATACATCATTTTAAATAAACACAACATTAATATGTGCAACTGATTTCCAACATTTTTGTAGTGCAAAGCATGGCTCAACTAAACACACACCAGCCCTGGATGAATGAATGAATGAATGAATGAATGAATGAATGAATGAATGAATGAATGAAGTTACACTTTTACGCCTTTTAAGAAAACCCAAGGGCGCTTTACAATCAACACTCAACCAGCACACCGGCAAGAAGCGACAGCCAATCGCGCACAGCCTGCTGTCCAACAGAAATGACCGTCCACCTGGAGGACTGCATCAGGCACCTGAAGGCATGTCTCAAAACTTTTCTGCCCTGTAACCAAGGTGATAGAAATGTCTGTGCAAACCTTTCAGTTGTTGTTGGGTTTTTTTTCCTAATAAAACTTAAAACATACCTCTTCACTTAGCATCTAAATGAGCACTAATGCCAGCATATACCTTAATGGAGACTACAATTACAAAGAAACACACCTATGTTTAATAGCATGTGCCAAATGCCTTCAATGTAAATATAAATGTACAATTAACAGAGCCCAATGGTTTAATAGCTATTACTCCATCTGAAGCCTGAAATTATTTCACTAATACCAAGAAGAAGCCAGGGTATGGTTACACCAATTACACCAGCATTTAACTATTTCTGCCAAGTAATAGAAAGGCTCAAGGGGAATTTAATGTTCAGTGTCATTTGGAAGTGGTTCTGTCTGTTAATCTTAGCAAGAAAAAGAAGAAGAAAAAGTTCAATCCTGGGCACGAGTGCTGTTGGTTTTGGAAGGCTGAAAGCTATAATGTCCCTGTGCTTCCTCTATCATCGAAGATTGAGCAAAGTATTAAATGTTAGGTTCACTTAGGGATGGTTCCACATGATACAACCTCAAGCCTGCAATAATGGTGCAATTGCACCTAATGGTGCAGTAAAAGACCAAATCTAACATGCTCTTAAAATGTACATTTTTTATCAGACTGACACAGTTACTATATTTATATAAAAATATGTATGTTTGACACAGTAAGTATATTTATTAAAATGATCTGTTTAAGTTTGTGGTGGGGTGACATCATGGTAATACTGGAAGCTCTGACAGAAGCTTGATGTTGTATTTTTTTCCAAACCATGACCACTAACTACTAGAAACCCCTAAATCAGTTAATTAGGGAATAGACTAGACAACATACGATGCTTTATGGTGCAGAGTTCTGTCATGCTAAAGTGCATATAAAGAATTATGTAAGAAATAAATAACTTGAGACTCTTTGTTGTAATTTACAATACACATGATCTGCCTTTTCTTCGTTTCTGTAGCATTCCTGTAACACACATTCTCTGTGTGTGTGTGTGTATAAAGGACTGGATCATAGAGGATATATTAATACAGAATTACACTTATTGAGGACAATCATGTAGTGATGGGTGTAGAACTGTATTCACTGTTATATCCAGGTTTATGTGTGAGCAAACATTGTCCTGAAATGAAAGTTCCATAATCATATAAAGACCAGTACAAATAAGGACATTACATAGATTAAACATTACCCTAAAGGGGTTTCCAGATAATCATGACAAACTTTGGAACTACAAGCCAAATTACAGCACTTGAACAGATGCTCCGCTGATTTCTCTAATTTTCAGCATTTTCCACAATTTGGAAACATTGTACATGACATCCAAAGCTGGAGGCCAGTTTCATCAGCATTGTTAACAACTTAATAGTACGGGGATTCCAGTAAATTGCTGCTCTGAGCACAGAAACTATTATTAACACAGTTTTTGTCATGGGAAAAATGTGAATTATTACGCAAATGTCTACGTAGTTTAAACCAGCCAAACCATGTAGTTCTCAGCAAACAGAAAAATCTACAGTAACAAAAACAGAAGAGCAGTGCTAAACATTTTTCCCTAAAATAAAGTGTCACTGCAAATCAATACATACTTCTGACCGATCACTATTATCCTAGAGGAAAACAGTTCTATCCTAGTGGGCTTGGTGTCTTCTACACTCACTCACTAATACACTCACTGTTCACCGGACATTGTAAATATTATATCATATTTAACAATTCTACATATTCATTCTGTATTAAGTTAAATATTTATCCATTCCACATATTTATTCTGTACTGTCACTATTTTATTTTTATCCATATACCCTTATTTATTGTATTATTTATTATGCAGTGTCAGTTGCACTATGCACAATTTATATTGCACAACTTTCTTGTTTGCACTCGTATATTGCACATTACTTTTCATATCTGCACAGTTTTTACATCTGCACTTTTGCACTCTGTACTTTGCTACTATTTGCACTCCTGGTAGATGCTAACTGCATTTCGTTGCCTTGTACTTGTACCGAGCAATGACAATAAAGTTGAATCTATCTATCTATCTAAGATGACTCCGCCCCATCCAGACTGCATGACTACTCACAGAATGATTTGACAAATATAAAAATTATGTGAATCTTATGCTATGGCATTTATAATAATCAGCATTTATAATAAAAAGCATGTTTCCTGTCCCTGCGCATCACAATAATTAACACATGAGTATGATTGCTTTAATGCCAGTTTTCTAGATTGATATCTCTGTAAGTTATATTGTTTTTGACAACTAGTAGAAAAAAGATTTGTATGCTAGAACCAGTAGTGTAGGAGGTGCTGATCACAAACATTTCTAGTTATATCTGATTGAAGAAAACACTTTTCTTTGATGTGTTATCACAAATAGACACCACATTTATTTATTTATTATCAGTAGGTGCTTTATTCTTGTCTGGGTAGTGGTAGACAGCATATCCAGATATCCAAGGTGAGTTCACCTTCAGTTCAGAATGACCACTTACTAATTTTAAAATTTATTTTCCATCATGTAAAATGCAGTGATTCAGAGAATGAGTGCTTTATGTAACTCTGGTGATATGGCTTTTTTCCAGCTTCACTAGTCATCACTGACAAGAAGGCTGGTGGAAAAGGCTCCGAGCTTTGAATTAAAGTCCCATGGCATCAGACTTTTTGGCTCCAAAATGTGACCTATGGCTTTTGATAACAACACTAATAGTTATCTGCTGACAGTTTTATCTGGAAACAGTTCAGATGGTTGGAATAGGTCCATCACTTTGGTACCTTTGGTTACTGAAAGGAATGAATACATTGCCCAGGATTTGTCAACCTAAAACATTTCGACTGCAGAGGAGTGCATCTGCCTCAGTCACATACAAATAACAACAGATCTATAGTATTTATTAGATACATTTATTATGAAGATCAAAGATCAAACCCCTCTGCACAAAATACTGAGTCATGGTCAGGGAGGAAATTTTGTAAATCAGTGCAGTTTTCTTAGAGGTGTTGTTGTTTTATTGCAAAATCCTGGGTCGCCCTCGGAGCTGAAATAAGATAAACAGTGATTTTTTTCTTGGCTTGAAAATTTGTATCTATTTTTATAGATCAAGATAAAGGAATTAAGGAATTTTCAGCAGATCAGAAGACATTTCAGCCACTTTGTCTTCGGTTTTAGTGCATAATCAGTCGAACTGGCCTGCTGTCAATCAAAACATTTGGTCAGAAATGCAGAAAATCGACCACTAACTCTCCCAGATGTCAAATTCATCTAAACTGGGTTGCATGAATTCTTACAACTGGAAATATGTAGTTATTTTAAAGTTTGTTGCTATTCATCATAGATCATATATGTACAGTGTCAGTATCTTTGGTATCTTTATCCAGGTCCAGCAGTAAAGCACTTCAGTTTGCTCATGGTTTCATTTCATGCTGTTCCTTTCTTAAGAAATTCTCAAACAGAGACTTTGGGTTCACCACACAAGAGACCCTCAAGGATACATTATTGGAGACTCTCAGCACATCTGCTACTGAATGAGCTCACTGGCAATGAAACCAGAACCCCCCTAAGCATACTCATTAGCACTGAGCAGCAAACACAACAGCCAAATGGCTGTCTCAGAGGCCCACTGAATATATATTATCGTAATTAGAAAATGAAACAGTAAAATGATGGTGCTTATGTCAGCTAGTCTACCTAACTACCTATAGTTTAGAGACAGTTGATGTCTTCAGTTATGTAATTACTCTAATTGTAAGCATATGTCAAAATGAATAATGCCACCATTGTGTGGAACAATGGATTTAAATAATTCTTGGGAATATTTTAATATACTTTAATATTTTAGGTGGTAAGTATTTTATTTCCGTTTATTATTATTACTATTAATGCATTCATTTATTCAACTTCAATAAGGGTGAAGGTGGATCTGCATGCTAGCTTGGTAACATGGCACAAGGTGGGATCATTTATCTTTGATGAGATGCTAATCCAAAACAAGGCACTGTGTACTCTCAAATTCACACACTCATTGAGCCCTACAGGGAATTTAGAGTGGCCAGTCCACATCATTTTTTTACAGCAATGTGTATAAGGGGTCAGGTTACACCTTGGGTCACCACTAGGGGGCTGGGGTGGCATGGTCTCCATGTAGAGCATAGGACTCCAACTCCCAGCCAGTGCAGCACCAATCAGAGCTCACGAGAGACACATGCTCCAGCATGCATTTTTTTTAGGTATGGTAGTGCTTCACGTGTGAGGTGTTGGGAGAAAGCTTGGCAATAGCGGGCCTCGTAAAGGGTTGGTGGTAGAATGCAATGTTTGGGATAATAAAAATTAAATTTTTGGAAAGGTTTTATTAGGTGTAACACACCCTTCCTGCTATTAGTAATGGGAAGTGAGAGGCTGCTCAAATCCAAGGGGAGAACTCGGAGAAAAGGGTAAAGAGTGATTAGAGAAGTTAAAAGAACATTGAAGGAAAGCTAAGCAATATATTCAGAACGTATAGGAGAAGTGCGAGAGTATGAAGAGAGTATTTTGTGTTCTTAAGTTGAAAAAAAATCTGGGTTGAATTGAACCTGATTGCACTATTTATTTGGGTTCGTCTTTATTGTTTGTGTCTCGTTGTATATGTACGTTTCATGATTTTACGCCCACCATTTTGTGTCTCTTGTCTGTCCTTATCCCCTTATTTCCCTGTGTATTTGTCCAGACTCTGTGCTGTGCACCCACTGGATGGTCCAGTGTTAGCACTTCAGGTCAGCAAGCTAGTGATCTAGGTTTTGATTCCAGCTTCAGACAGTTACTCATTTAACCACTTTCCTCACAGCAAAATAAACTGCTTGAAGGCGATGATGCCTTCCACAAACTGATTCAACTTTCCAGGAGTCACTTCTGCTAGCAATCAGAAACAATAGAAATGTAACTCCAGGCTTTGACGTTGTAATGGTATCTTAAAACCCAAGTCCTGACAAGAGCAAGAGCAGTACCAGCACTTGACCTAGTTGAGCAGACAGGTTTAATATAAGATCAAGAAAAGCCAGCTGCCCACTGACAGCAGACATTCATCACAAAACAAGAAGGTCCTAACATATCAGTCCATATACAGGGCATGTTGACCTTCCCTTATGCACTTCATCCCTGAACATCTGTCAACAGTATCACCTGGTAACCAACACCAAATTTTATTTAAGTGATGTGAGTGCGGTCACCCTATTGCCCAGTTCCTGCCCATCAGTGCTGAAAAGAAGCCTTACAAATGTTAGTGGTAATGCATTGGAGGCCCAGCAATTATGTATCTGCTTGCCAGATGTTAAAGTAGACCAAGATGGCTTGCCGGCTACAGGAGCTTGAAACTGAAATTCTTCATAAAGACTGGCATTCTGCAGTTATGTACCGAAAAGAAAATGTTTTGTCAAGGTCCCCTTTTGAGGAATGTATTCAGGTCAGACATTGGATGGTGGCAGGGATAACGACCTTTGCCTGGTGTTGCTCTATCATCACCACCAGCACAGACAACTGGGGGCCATAGTGCATGATAGATTTCACCACGCTACACATCCTGAACTGTGGCTGCTGGTCTGTTGACACCGACACCACCAGGAATGTTATAAAAGTTCTGTTCGTTCTGTTTTCCCAGTCCTGACTATAATAAACCCCAGAGAAATCTTGACAATAACTATTGCTTCTGGTCACTGTTAGACTTGCATTACTCTGTGTCAAGTAAGGCTTATGCACATGGCAAAGCTGGATAGCTAAGTGATTTAAAGAATTGGGAGACCTTTGGGGATTTTAAATTCAGATTTAGCACCAGGATAAGTAAATACCAATGCTGTTTCTTGCAATCCATGGGTAATGAGATTACTCGGCTATGTAATCATACAAAAGAAAGACTAGCCAGTTGTGGTAGTGTCTGGAAACAGGCAAACAGACTACATGTTGTGTATTCCTTTGGGCCATGATTTGAGGAAGGGTCAGTTTGGGGTCACTAAAACCCTTCAACAGCAGCTGGCTCTTCATTAAGATTTTACACACCCTAGAGGCCTAGAGAGTGTATCTTCAAGCTCAGAAAAAGGTATTTACGCTGTCCTAGACCTCTTCACTATCTTTAGATTATCTTTTTTTTATATTTTGTAAGTTATCTTATTTAAATATATACATTAGTCAATGTTAATGTTAGTCAATTTTTCATTGTCCTTGCTTCCAGCTTACCTCTAATCAGTGTAAAAGCAGATCTATACTTTAAAGAAGTCGACCCCAGTAATAAAGACCTTTTCTTCAGCATGTGTGAGCTGAAAAGCCACACATGAAAAGTTTGATTTATATTTAAATCTGGAAAGTGTCTTAAAAACAGGAAAGCGCCAAAACAACCTTTAAACCTAACATCCTGACCAACATAGCACTGCTATAATCAATCACCATTTAAATCATGCAGCAGCCATTCAGCATTCTTTCCATAAGACAAACTAAAAGCATTGTCTAGCAAATGCTAAAAGGACTTCGGTGTTCCCCTTAGTAAATTACTCAGATCAGCAAAGTCATTTTCCACACTGAAGTAATGATTACAAAAGTGCGTGTTGTCTGGTGTTTGTTCACTGAAAAAAGAAATGACCTCAATGATACACTAGCATTTAATTCGCTTTAGTTACAATTACAGAAATTCCTGGAAAGAAAACGTCAAATATTATAATTGAATGCATTTTCAAATTTACTAATTTGAAATTTGAATAATACACAAGTCTGCTATGAATATACCAATATAAGCTAGGCTTAAGATTATGAAGTCCTGTATATAATCATTTCATTCCTTTTTTTTCATCCCTTTCACTCTGTTCTGATTATTAATCTTATTCTTAGTGTTATTTTAATTATGGTTTCATTCAAGTTATTTATTTTAATTATGGTTCAATGGTGCCATTGCATTTTTTTTATCTTTCCTATTTTTTTATCTTTCCTATTTTTGGTTTCCAATCTAACTATTCCCATATGCAAGTTTTGTATACAAAGTTTGGTGCTTTTATGCAGCGTTCATTGATATTGAACTATGTTCAGTTTGTTTAAAGAGACAAAAATGCTAGCATAGTTAAAGCCCATGTATTGTACATGAGGTACTGCATTGGTTGCACTTATATATACAAATGTTGACAAGTGTTGATGCTGCACTAGGAATTTTGTTTTACTTAGATGTCAGTGAAAATGATGCTACTGTAATTTCAGGCATACCACCAGTACTACACATACACACAAATCCTATCTATGTAATCTAATGTGTCTTCCTGCTGACTTTAATTTATCATTTCTTTATTTAAAAATAAAGGACTAACAAGGTAAACATAACTATGTGATTTAAATAAAATCATGCAGTTCACAGGCATGGTTGTATACAGCATAGCTATAAATGTATATATACTAGTAGCAACCCAACATGATAGTTTAGACATTCTGGTCTTATGGTGGTATGTACAGTATGCTTCAAATTTTAACAAACACAATTCGATTTGGGATTTAGTGTGCTGCTTTCCTTGAAAGTCAATTTATATACACACA
>JAOVVF010000034.1:7282574-7300249 GCA_028565595.1 Duopalatinus emarginatus | reverse complement strand
TTCTTAGAGCTTCTTTTTGGGGACCAAACAGGTGATAGTCTGATGGAAAGCTCAGGACTATCGGAAGGTTGCTTAAACACTTCAAAACAAAGTGTTTGGAGAGTGTCGACAGTAAGGACAGTGGTGTGCAGATGTGTGTGTCACAACACAACACCCTTGGATAGCAGTTCTCTGTGGTTGGTTTGAATGTTAGGTTTCAGCTTTTCAGTAAGCATCTCACACATACATATATATATATATATATATATATATATACTCATATGGAGTGTGGTTGGAGTATGGCGGTGTCCTGTGTTTCTAGTGACCTAAAGTCATTTAGAGGTTAAGCTGGGATTTAGACAAACGTGCTGAGCAAAGAGGTCAAAATCTCATTCATGGCTTTAAAATGACAGAATAAATTATATTTTATAATGAAATAATGTAGTCGGTATGACCCTGCAACAAATTTTCCAAAACAGGACAGATTCTTTCCAGAAAAATTGATTCCCATTACAATAGAGGGGTAGTTGTGTTTAGATGATTTACTGCAACCACAAGTTCAGAGGTGAACATTTTTATGGAGTAGTCATCTGTACCGGCTGTAATAAATAGGACTAGGAGGGTTTCGAATAAAAAATAAACATTAGACTTTTACCATCCATGTTCTCTTATTTTGCTGTTATTAACTGATTTAAAGTGGAAGTTTAGTTGTTTTATAGAACCAAGAACAAGAGTTTTTACCACCAAGTAAATACACACTGAATGGTATAAAGAAGCAAGCATGGGTCTAATTTCCTTCTAGCTTTGACTGTAGATTCATACAAATGTTGTGATTACATGTTATATGTTCCGTATTGTGTGTATACCATGCTTTCTGTACAAGGTTACTTTGAACCTTTATTCAGAACATGCTGTTCAGCTGTCTTTGTTTGTCCTAATAAGAGGCTTTCTGTTTCTGTATGTGCCTGGTTGACCATAGGGCTGAGGTTAAATTTGGCTACAGTCCAGCCTATATAACTGTGTAAAACCCAGTGCAATATGGGTTAGCAAGATGTCAAGATCCAGACTCGTGAGAAATAAACATGGATCTGACAAAAGGCTTTCTCCCTGGTGGTTCGGGTTTGAGTTTCTTCAGCTGTCAGCTGATTGGTCTTCGTGACAAACTTCTATAGATTTCATGTTCATTAAGCCCTGTTTACTGACCAGCCCCCCACCCGCCCACCCCCAATCCCGCACATGTTCAGTACAATAGTAGATGTAACAAACACATATTGAATGACAGAATCCTTCAGTGGGAAATCTGACCAGGAAATGTACTAAAACATTCATCAGTTCAGTCACACGTCATGGCAGCCTACAGCCAAAACTCTGCTTCCCAGAATCCCCAGCCTCCAGACAAGATGGACACATCGCCTTTCCAGTTCCCACCCAGTCTCAGTCCCCTGAGTTGTAGTTATGTTTATTCCCACCTGTTTTGTGTTTCCTGATTAGTTTCATGTTTTCACTTGTTTTGAGTTCAACCATGCCTCTGTTTCATGTATGTAAACCCTTTTGTTTTCAGTGTTACTTTACTTTACTTTGTATTTGAAAGCCACACTGTCACCTACCAAGCAGTAACCATCCAATTAAAAGTATACATTTCAAAAGAACTATAAGTTTTATGCATTTTAAACGAAAGTGCTAACTCCACAATGGAGACATTATTGAAAATAATATATTATGAAAGTTATGCAGTAACCAAGGATAGCCTCAGTCTTGGTCTCAGTTAGTTTATTCTTACCTCATTCCTTGAACAAAGAGATGAATACAGGCCCTTTCAGATGTGTGAATTTTGGAAATGCCATCATCCACTTTTGTTACAGTGAAAATTCGGCGCCAGACATTCAAAGTCAATTATGATAGTTGAGCATTTGTTTATTTACACGAAATCATTCAAATGTTCAGATGTTTTTACACTTAACACCTAATTTAGCAGAAGGCAGATGTGTTATGTCTGAAACGAGTACAATGCAGCCTTTGCTGTAATACGGGTGAATGCTTTGTGCCTCAGTAGTTTACAGCACCAGAGATCTGAACCTGTTCTGAATTGCTGAAACTCATGGTTGCATTGTTTATTAGTGGCTAATCTATAATGGCTTGGTTTTTCTGGCTGGCCTCTTTCTTAAACTCTCTGGAAACGCTGATATCCAATTGAATTAAACAGTGCCTATGGGACCTAATCAAGGGTTTGGATCTGAAAGAGTGCAAGTGACATTCAACAAAGTTTATACGAGGTTGTAGTTTCGGCTTTTTATAATTTCATAACAGATTTGATTCAGTAAGCAGTTGTTATAAAGGACTATTTTTCTCATAATGAAACATCAGTATGTATTTTTTTGGTTGCACATGGTATTGCATTATGTTTTTTTTAAACTTCAGTATTGATAAATCATAAGTAATATGTAATAATTATTTGTTTGCATGATCTCATTTTTTAAAATAAGTAATTTTATTCATTCCATAAACAATAACTGATAAACATAAATAATATTAACAAATGTTGATGGTGTACAGAATTCATTATAGTGTTGTTTAGATTAGTCCGGATTTTACTGATTAGACAGAATTGTACTCTGGTGGTATGAGCTTTGGTTAATGCAGATATTACTTATTTGGCTTGCTTATTATTTAAAATAGAAAAAGGGTTTAGTTACTTTGTTAAAGGATTCTTATTATGAAAAGCAGACCTACATAGTATTTTTTTGTATTGGGGTATCTGGAAACCCTACCAACCCACAAACTGTGAAATAGGACAAACCAGCCAGTTTAGTGTAGGCTGCCTAGATAAGAAAACATGGGATTCAACCAGCCACTTAGATTTTGTCCCTCTTACTACAGGACATCTGAGTGGACAAACTTTAATTATAACATCGCAGGTACAATTGGCGAAAAAAAAAAAAAAATTCTAAGTACTTTCTTTGTGTCTGACTTTTTACAACCTGGGTCAGTATAACACCAGTTGTTGCAGGAATAAAAATAACTTATAACATTCATCTACTTTGAATGTACGAAATTCCCCTCATGTAACACACTGCCCTAGTGTCTAGCAGCGGTTTTAGTCTAACTATCAAGATTCAAACTAACTGGAGACAAAACTTTTTTGTACCTCATGTAGATCCGAAACCTTTAAATATAAAATTGACTCATTAAAATTGCTTAAGAAATATAAACATTATAGAGATTTTTATACAGCAAAAAAAATTTCAGGAGTCCAAAATAGCAGCTGCATCAGACATTGCAGTTGACCTGTCCCAGAGGATCCAAAGGGGCATTACATAATATGTCTATATGCACACACTGCTGCAGAGGGAGGTGGGTGGAGCAGTGACTGATCATTTATAGCAATGGGCACTAAAACTGAGTGTTTGGACAGGGTTGTTTTAGACAGGGATAAAGGACACCTGATTAACTGGTGGGCAACTGGTATAATATACCTCATTTAATGTTGTTTGTTGATGCTGAAGTTCAAGTTGTGTGATGTCAGTTTGAAGACTTTTATGTTCAGTAATCATGTTCAAAGAAAGCGTCTAAAGATAAGTACAAAACACACACACACACATTTAGAACCCAAGAATGCATAAAAGAGGTTCTAACCATTCCTTATCAATAGCATGAAAACATTAACAAATGTCTCTAAAAGTTAGAAAACTCTGTTCCAAGCCACATGTTGCTAACCAGAAACAAGACTTGGCACCTAATTTTGCCCTGTTTTTTGTCACTGTTTAAAGAAAGTATTTCATCATTGTTGTAACTACGGCCCTCAGAGTGAGATTATTCTCAATTTTTCTGTGAATTAGACTATAATTACGCTCCACAAGGGATTTTCGAGCAAAGTCAATCGGCACAATACGTAGAATCCTCGACCAAATATCAATGGCATTTGGTTTGTTTCCCAAAAGATGGGGAGAGTTTCCACGGCTCCTAATACCAGAAAATGTTGCAAAATGGGAGAGATTTAAGTCAAGAAGATCTTTATATCCTGTAACATTATAAGGAGGTAATCATACTTATATGACTACCCACATAATACTCTACCCACAAGAGCATTAGTGAGGTCAGGCACTGATGTTGGGTGAGGAGGTCTGGGGTTCAGTCAGTACTCTAGTTCATCCTAAAGGTGTTAAGTGGGGTTGAGGTCAGGGACCCGTACAGGACACTCGAGTTCTTCCTCTTTAACCTTGGTAAACCAAGGTGCTTGCTTTGTGCACAGGAGTATTGTCATGCTGGAACAAGTTCAGGGCCTGTTAGTTCCAGTAAAGGAAAATTGTTAATCTTCAACATACAAGACATTTTATACAATTGTGTGCTTTTAACTCACAGATTTGATGGTGTAGACATGGGGCTATATTAAAATTGGCAAATAAACTTGTGGCAGTATTTATATAGGGAAATATCATCATATCAGTCAGTCGTGGCTCAAACGGTTAAGACTCTGGGCTACTGATCATAAGGCTGGAAGTTCAAGCCCCAGCCCCACCAAACTGCCATTGTTGGGCCCTTAAACAGGGCCCTTAACCTTTTCTGCTGTATATGCCGAAAATAAAGATTACTTTTTCCTCACAGATGGCCTAAGCATTTTCTGGACTTCTGACTGTGATTATGCAAATGACCTGTGTGTGGTCATCTTTTCATGGATCCAGGAAAGTGGTTTTCAGTGGTGACTACATAGTCGGCTTTAAACACAAGCACTTGTGTTTACTGATGGTTTGATAGATAAGTTGACTAAGCATTCATCTGCTACACTTACAGCTCCTTGTGATTAAGAGGTTATGTATAATGTCCTCTGCGAATTAAAAGAAATTCTACAATTAATCAATGTCATATTTCTGCATCTAATATTATAGTACTATTCTGTACTTCAGAATGAGCCATTCCTTGTTTCTAATATTCTAATGTTGTTTATGAAAATTCTTTGCCTTGTGTTCAATAATTTTGAGATTTTTCAGACTCCACTGAATGGCATGATAGCGCAGAGGGTTATGTTGTTGCCTCACCACAAGAAGTGTCTCGGTTCACTTCCCGGCCAAGAGGCCAGGGTCCTAAAGTAAAGTGTGCATGGGCTTCCATCCACAGTGAAAACACATGTAAGTAAGGGCTCTAGGTGTGAATATGTGTGTCCGCTCTGTGATGGACTGGTGACCTGTCCAGGGTGTTTCCCTGCTTTTTGTTCGAAGAGTGCTGGGACAGATTCCAACACCTCCTGTGATCCATTAGGATAAGAAGCTAAGAAAGTGAGTAAGTGAGTGAGCTGAAACCAGTGACTGCTCCATATGTTTTGTATTTCATGCTGCTGTTGTTAATGTACTTGTTGTATTTAATGACTGAAGAGGAGCCCTTGTTTTGATTTGGGCACTGACTATATAGTGATCTGATATGCACAAGATGGTTCTCATAGGTCACATGCTGTGCTGAAAGATCATTCGAATAACCATGATCATACAAGAGGAATTCTTATTACTCCCATGGATGAGTTTCAGAAGCCTATTTGGTGCATCTATGGAGAGAGAAGCCACAAATCAACAAGTGAGCTTAAATTAATTCCAGCTTATATTAAATCATATCAGTTCTAGACTCTCTCAAAAACAAACACTATTTAAGAATTACTAAAGTGATATACTGTATGTGTAGATTGTGGCATGAGGGCAAAAGAACATCAGTCGCATGCATTATAGTATGTATAGGTTGTATGTAAATCTACATGAAGAAAATTATGTTTATTGATAATTACTGATACTTCGTGCTGTAGCATGCTGTCTGAGACGTGTGCTAATTTGCTAATTTGGGGTAACCAAGTGATATGTATTGTCTAGATTCAGGTAAGTCCTGGCTGATAGTACAAAGTATAATATATTACACTGCCAATATAAAACCTACAACTAAATTTGAAGTATTTTGTGATATTCATTATCCATGAAATTGTATTTTGTAATGTAAATTGCCAAGACCTGCTTTTCTGTTTATTCTGTTTTGCTCTTTGTCCAGGCAAAATATTAGAAGGGTTTGTGTTGCTGCAACGCAAGTAGTCATTACTGGAGCCATTGGTAAACCATGTCTTCATGGTGCTTGCTTTGTGCATAGGTGTATTGTCATGGTGAAACAGGTTCAGGGCCTCTTAGTTCGAGTAAAGAAAAATTGTTAATCTTCCCCATACAAGACATTTTATACAATTGTGTGCTTTCAGATTACAGATTTGATGGTGCAGACATGGGGCGATATTAAAATTGGCAAAAATAAACTTGTGGTAGTATTTACATGGGGGGAAAATCATATCGTTGCTTAAATGCTTAAGGCTCTGGGTTACTAATGAGAAGGTGGGAAGTTCAAGCCCCAGCACCACCATGCTGCCATTGTTGGGCCCTTAAACAAGGCCCTTAACCCTCTTTGCTCTATGGTAACTATATCATGACTGATCCTGTGCTTTGACCCCAGCTTCCTGGGTCCTGGGCTGTTATATGTAAAAAATGATTTTTTTTTTATTTGTATAATGATCAATCCTGGATTCTAGGTCAAACACTATATTGGATACAACATCAGGATTTGATAGGAGAAATTGCTGAGTAAGAAAGTACAGATAGGAAGTTGGTCTACCTGAGACCTCAACCCACTCTTCAGTAACTGAGAGTCTTGTCCTTTTTCGCGTTGAACAGAAATTAACAGACCTGAACCAGAGACCTGTAGAGCTTTAGTGTTGTCCAAAGACTACACAAAATTGTACCGACCTTTCAGTCTTGGGCACCAAGACTACCAGACTTCTCAATCGCTGTAGGGCAGAGAGAGGTGGTCTCCACACAGTAAACTAAGCCAGCTCCTCCATCTCAGGAACCATCATTGCCAAAAACCACAGGAACAACTTTCTCAACAGTTTTAGGAAATGGATGTGGTATCATAGGAGTATATTTGGCCTGACTTCATAATTGACTTCTCTGGCTTGCACACTGACTCAAGGGGTCCCAGGCACTTTGCAAGTGATTTAGAGCTTGATGGGGGTTTTATTGCTTCTATCAGCTGTCCTGGATGTGGGCTACTGATACTTAGGTTTTTGTTTCAAAATGGATAATGAATGTTGTTAATGAGCCACAATATATGAGAGGAATTCCTAAATACAGTACAAGGCTATTATTTCCCAGTGCTTTATAGCAGTTTTTAGAACCAGTTATTCCAGCCTGCCACTGGGAAGGTTAGCAGTAGGAATCATACAGACACTGTCACTGAAATATATTAACACACTGTGAGGAAATGAAGCGGCTCTGCAAGGAGCAACTCCTGTTGTGCAAACTGCCCTGGCTTTCAAACTCTCCTCTGCCTCCTCTGCTCTTTCCATGAGGTAATGCTTGGCTCTTCAACGAGCAATGAGTTAATAGTTCTGCTAACAGCCTAGAAGGAAGAAAATCTTATATTGCACTTCAGTTGTTGTTAGAAGCAATGTTATATACATTCGGAAAACTTTCCTCATGTGACATCTGGTCATAAATGTCTGGTTTATCTCAAGCATTCCATCAGCCACTTGTATAATTACAAATCTTAAACAGGGTGATCTACAAGAACTGCATATAAATGTAGTGAAGTATTACATCATTACGAATATAAGACTGGATTGTTCCTTCAGCGCGTTGATAAAGTGCTTGCTTCCGAAGTCTCAAATCTGATTGGTCAGAAAGAATTGATTCATGTTTAAAAGCAGCAGCTTGAACGAACAATAGATGTGGCTGTTTATATCAGTGTTAATGTAAAGCACTCATTCTAACATGTTCTGATAGACGTGTATGGTAAATGCTGTCTCAAATAAAATGTGGATGATTGTTGATATGTTTAAGTTTTCGCTGAGGAGACATTTATTTAACAGTTTTAGAAGGAGCCCCCAGAGCCAGTGCTGGAGCACTGAAGTGCTGGCAGGCTTAAAACTGTTACATTAAACTTTAAGACACAGTGGGCTGCTTTTTTTCTGGCTTATTGATCACAGTACAGGAGGGGAAAAAAAGAAAGGCTGGAAAGGGAATGGCTGTTTCTAGCTGGGGCAGCTGTGAACTTGTGGTCAAGGAACCAGCCTTGTGACCGGAAGGTTGCCAATTTAAACCCTGGAACCAACATGACATGACTGAAGTGCCCTCGAGCAAAGCATCTAACCCACACTAGGGTCCACCACTCCAGGCAAACGTGTTCACTAGTATGTGTGTGTGTGTGTGTGTGTGTTTCCCGGCACAGATAAGTTAAATGCGGAGGTGAAAATCCTGTGTCTGCAAGCACAGTGGTCAACAAGGTTTTGACCTTGAATTGACAATCCACAATAATAAGTGTATCTATAAACGAATAAAAAAGTATAAATCAATTGATGAACTACATATAAAAGTATCTGTAATTGGCAAACTGCTGTGGTATAAGAGAAATAAAACACATCTGAATGTGATGTTATGAATGTGGTGATTATGATAACATGTTTATACATCATGTTTTATTTCTTGAAATACCATTAACTATTTGCTTATAGAGTTAATATTGCTGAGTAATTTTTAGTGGCAGTTTTTATCCATTAACTGAACACTGAATCAGTAAAACTCTCTATGAACATGATAATAAAGCACAGACTCCCCACTTCCCCCCTGTTGTTCCTGATATTATGGTTCAGTTTTGCCACATTCTCAGATCACTTTCCATCCCAGCTACATTCCTCCATAGGGCTGGTCTGGATTACAGAGATACTTCAAAGGCCGAGTGTCAGAAAAAAACAGCACTCCATCCTTCCTGCACACCTTTACTCCGGTCTTCCGATTGAAGCCCAGGCATGTGTAAGTGAAATATACCAGAACTGCCCCTTTAGCTTTAAATTACTAAAAGAGTGAGAGTTACCCTTAGGAATGTGCTCCTATTCTCCAGAGACCATTGAACTAAGCCTAAGCCATGGAACTTTGCAGCTTCGTTTGTCGTAAAAAATGGATCCTGCTTCTGGTAAAACTTTAATGAGATATATTATACATTTAAATCCTCTCAGTCCACAGTTTATAAAGACTGTTCATCTTTAACTGTTCATTAGTAGGGCGTTCTCTGTAAAACATTCCCATTACATGACATCGTTATAATACATTTATCTAGTGCTAAGCTATATTGTGCTCTATATCTAGTATAGACTTACAGTATATACAATTAGGAATTAAATTCTTTAAATGTCAAAACCTAGCTGTTTTTTAGCTTAAGTTTGTATAACCGTCTAAAAAAAAAAAAAAAAAAAAAACACAGCTCACTGTTCAAGTCAGGCATTTTTTTCCCAAATGAAAAAGAGTTCTTTATTTTCTATAACAATACTGTAACAACAACAACAACAACAACAACAATAATAATAATAATAATAATCATTATTATTATTATTATTATGATTATTATTATTACTATTATTATTATTATTATTATTATTATTATTGCAACTCTAACATAAATCACAATTATATTAATAAACCTGTCTGTTACAATATTGTTTCTATTGTAACAACGTATGCAGGGACTTGCCTGGCTGTCACTCCACGTAAACTTAATATGAAGTCTATGTAATTGTTAACATGAGGTGATGATTCCTCTATGCTAAATAAATAAGAGGAAATGAAAGGTGGATCCAGTGTTGGCGCTTTGTAACAATCAGAGATGAAGCTGTTATTTTATGTTTTCCGACATAACAGACTCTTAAGGGCAAAAGAGTTTGTGCTTTGTGGTGACAAGCTGCAGTAACTACTGGTGGCATGAATGTTTAAGGAACTACTTTGTTACATGAACATTCTACTACATTAAATGTAACTGTAGATGGATTGGAAAAAAATAAATATACTGTTCTATTAAATACGAAAATTGGTTTGGTGATATGAGAAACACATCAGGACATGCTGTTAAAGGAAACTCATCAACTTTGGGGATTAAAATTGATTACTTAATGTAACAGAATGTCCTTAGTGATGTACCTAGGTCACCAAAAACCTCCAAACCTCCGTTTTGGAAACTGGATCTCCAGGATTTGACAATATTATGACAGTATTTTCAGGGATCATTTCTATCGTATCTAACTATAGATTTAAAAGCTGTATGACTCTCTAATTATGATGCTGAGGTAAGATGCATCCTTCTGAGTGTGAATCAGGTTTTAGCTGATGATCTCATTCATTGGCCTTAAGTGAAGTGAAGTGAGCTACTATTTTGAACACTGTGGAGTGGAATTACCTTCCGCATTTAACCCATCCGTGCAGTAAATCACACACACACTAGTGAACACACTAGGGGTGTGTGCAGCACCTATCCACCGCACTTTAAGTGCCTTGCTCAAGGGCACTTCAGTCGGGTCTTATGTCTTCAGTCTTTAACCGGTCACTGATTAAGGTTCTGGTTTACTAATTTGAATGTTAAGGGCTCAGAACCATCAAGCTGCCACTGTTGGCTCCTTGAGCAAAGTTTCTTAACCTTCTCAGCTCCAGGGTAGGTGTATTATGGCTGAGTCTGCACTTCCGAACAAGCTGGTATATGCAAAAAGAATTTGACTGTGCTGTGTCAAAAATAAAGGCTTCTTCTTGTTCTTTTACTAAATAGTTTTCTATGAATATTACTAGGCAAAGGAACAAAGCACAGAAGCACTCTGGGATTATCTAGGTTTACACCTAAATCTAGTCTTGTGTTGCATGACCTATTACATGATAGGCTGAAATATTTTGTGATGCAATAACACTTGTTTATCACATGTCAAATCTACTAACGGTTCTTAAAATGCACCAAGACTAATGTAGATGTTAGGGATACAGCTCTGCCATGCTCCAGCTAGGTGCCTACAAATCCCATTTCCCAGAAACAACATGGCTGCACCCAGCCAAGTTACTTCGTATCCCACCCATTTTCACTCCAAGCTTACTGTGTTTGTGTTTCCCATCTGTTTTGTGTTTATTGATGAAGCTTGACGTGTTTCACCTCTGTTGCCTTAGTCCACGTAAACCTGTACTAAGCCATGTTCATATTGTTTTCCTGGCTTCTGAAACCCTGCTCATGTCTATCGACTCACTTCTGTGTCTGTGCCTCTGATACCCTGTCTGCAGTTCACCTGAACCATTGCAGGTTTTAACCCTTTTTTGTCGCTTCACTGTGAAACTTTCTTGTTTTTTGGGTTGTTTTTTTTTTGTTGTTTTTGTCATCCGTCGTCACTGAAATAAGCACGACACTGTATTATATTTTCAGTAGTTTTATTGAAAAATGCCTCCTCTGTTTCAGAAATAAATAAGAAAATAAGGCTATGGAATTCACAATTTGCAGTTACAAACATGAAGCAGCAATACTATATCCATAGTCTTGCACACAAATGCCAACTGCGTTTGATATTGGATAACACAACAATGAGAACAACTATATTCTGATTAAAATAAACCAAAAAAAATGAAAGAAAACAAGTAAACTTCCTAAATATACATGATAAACATGCAATTCCACCTTAAAACACTGTCTGTGAATGAGAAACTGATAAATATTTGGTTTAGGATAATGCAATGGAGGCCTCGTAGTACAGCGGATGATGATGAAGCGAACATTTCTCGGGTGATGAAGTGAATGACTGGCGTATGGATGCGTGTTGGACACTTGCTATGCTTTATGATCATGTTGCAGAAAGTGTAACTAAGTCTCACCAGCAATACTAGTACATGCCGTGATTTAGCGTAATGGAGCAGACAATTTACAAGCACAGAAGTAGAGTAGCTAAAGGGAAGAAAATGTGCAGAGCCTCTGTCATATCAAGCTCACAGACCTTCATGATGGTATGTGTGAAATCAACTCGAAATGAAAAAGGAAAAAACACTTTACATTTATGCAAAGAACGTCTTTTTTACGACGTTGTCCATTTGGATTGTCTTCGGGACAGCGATCTCTTGCGGCGCCCGCCGGGTGATAGCTCAAAGTCTTCTTCGGGTATTTGGAATTCACTGGGCTCGGGCTCGCGAGGAACCGCTTCTGCTTGAAAATATCATTTTGCCCAGTTGAGCAATAAAGTAACAGTGCACTTCAAGTCAACAAGAGCATTGTGTAGCAATAGCACAGCCGTGACACAAAGATCAGAGCAGGAATATGGGTTGGAAAATAAAAGACACTAGGGACTGATGGAGAAGACACTAAAGCTGGATCATTTTGCACTTTGAACTCTGATAAGTAAACTGAGATGTGGACAAGTTCATGTCTCTATTTTAACATACCACATATTAGAAAGTTCAAGTGTGTGATTTGAGTCATTGGAGCACAGCTGAGGAGCTGGATGAGGAACATCAGCTAAAAAATTGAGGAGGCTTTCTAAAAAATATCATCTTTTCTACCATGTATACAAATATATTTCTTTTAATAAAGCCTCCAGGGTCATGTATAAAAAGGCACATGGTTCAAATCGGCCCTGAGCAAAGTCAAAGGGTGTTTTTACAAAGGGTATGACACATCATTATAGAAAATAAATGTTTAAAAAATGGCAATCATGTTGGCATTCAGCAAAGAGCAGAATACAAGGCACAAGCTGGCTACTGGTGTTAAAACTAATTTTAGTGAATCTGGGGTGATTTACAAGGCACAATTAGTTTATTTACAGATTAAAAAAGGAAAACCAGCGTTAGGCTAAACATCGGCTGTCTTGGCTATCAATCTTCATGGTTAGTAGGTGTTGTTGGTGGTGTTGTTTGTTTGTTTTGGGTCATGCTCCTCCACCCGACTGTTTGCCGTTTGGCTTCAAGATTGTAAACAGGCCACTGCATTGCTGCCATCACCCGTTGCCTTGGCGGTTAAAGTTGCGGCAAACTCTTGTTAGTACCAGTCCATTATTTAATTTGTTTGGCAATTGTGTTTGTTTGTGACTTTATACTGTTTTCATTAATCGTTTTCTTGGTGATTATCCTCATAGGACAAAAGCTCAATCAGGACTCACTCATGACTCTCTCATGAGTGAAAGCAGCACAGGCGCTTTAGAATGCTTACGAACCTGGAACAGGTCAGAGAGCGTGTTAGAGTTATGAAACTACATTAGCAGGTTTTCACATACCTGATGCTACGTTTAAAACAAAATCTACTGGTAACTGTGAGGTAGTTATGCATGCACTATGCTAATGGCTAGCTAGGCATGCACTACGCTAATACATGCTCTAGGTGTTATTAGTGTTGTTTTCTAATGTTACGCGCCAGGTTTCGCCCGACATTTACGTACCTCTGTATTGCTGGCCGTTATATGGGATCCCCACACACTGAGAGGAATCACAGTAGCCTGGAGGGCCTTGTGGTCCCCGAGGCCCTGCAATACCATTACGACCAGGTGGACCACGAGAACCTTGAGTGCCGGTGGGGCCTGGAGGTCCTTGTCTAGACTCACCTTGTGGGCCTGATTCAGAATAAGTTGCAACTTACTTTAATCATTCAACAAGTCAATTTGCAGCTCAAGCTAAAATAATAAGAATGGATTATTGATAGCAAATGGGTAATAATAAAAGTCTACCTTTTACAAACGTAACAGTTTAAAACGAATGAACATTTTAATGTTTTAATAAACTTATTAACTGGTATTGAACTATACAGTCATTCACTGTATGCTTACTTCATATGTGTCCATTTCTAGTTAAACTGTGCTACATTATTACAAGCAGAATAAATATGGGAAAATCCATGTCTGAGAGTTATACTAGAAACGGCCTGCAAGTCAGTATTATATAAGAGTGTAATAGGAATACAAGGAACAGTAAAATGGTTCTGTTCAGGGTAAAGACAATGAGAACCTTATTGTTTTAAACAGCCCAGTAAAAACAAGCAAAGTGACACTCACTTTTGTTCAAATACCATGATGAAATAAACCAGACTGAAATAAGAAACACTGGTGACAAGTGTACTGACAGCTACTTAAAGTCAATGAAACAGGCATGCGGTTTAGTGTGTGCATGTGATCATGTAAAGTCTTACCAGGTGGTCCAGGCAGCCCTCGCTGTCCTCTCTCTCCAATCCCCTGACTTCCTCTGTCACCCTTCTCGCCAGCTGGACCTGAATTGAAACATATGCATGTATGGCATTATGGGAACAGAAAGAAACCCCACAAGCAATAGATGTATGTGGATGAATATAATGCATTGATCCAAAACATCTGAAAAGACTTCAAGAGGATGTCTAATAGAAAATGCAGGATCGAGAAGTATCAATATCTCCCCTGCCAAGCCAAGAGGCATGTGTTTTTGCTGCACCAATGCTTTTTTCATCCAACTGGAAGTATATGACAGCAGACATCTGGGTCTCTGTATTATATGATTTGATATTAGCAGTTTTCTGAGTACCTACAAGTGTCCCTGAAGACATGAGCATTGGCTTTAAAAGCTTCACGGTAAATGTCTGTTAATAATGCATCTAGCATATGGTAGCAGGCTTAGCCTTCTTATTGTACTGTATGAGTAATTGAATTAAATAACGATCGTTATAGATGCTCAATATTACTTGGGCTGTTATTTACAGATAGAAACAATGGGTTTATTCAGTCCAAGCACTGTCCATCATAGAGCGCTCAAGGAACTAGATCCAACAGCCAAAAAAACAATTAAATTACTACAAGCCTGTGGAAAGCACTAAATCTGTGACACTTGTGCACAGTGAACTTCTTTTAAAAAGTCGTAAGCAAAAGGTTTGGAAGTTGGAGTCATTCAGTTAGGATATATACAGTACATATACATTTGTCGGTGTATTCATTGGCGATTCCTGACCATAAGCTAGCTCTTAGGGCTACTAACTTAACACCGTGAGTTGGCTCATGTCATTCTGGCTGAAAGGGGAAGACTGTCTTTGTGGCAAGATGCTGTGTTATAACAGGAATAAAACTCTTTATGATGCTGCATTATCGAAAAATAATCAGCACCAAGATGGTAATAGTAACTCAGCATTATATCAATGTTGAGGTCATTGTTGGTTTTTCCTATAACAGCACAACTACAGTGTTTTACATTTTACATCAGGTTCAAGGCACAAAAACATTTTTTTGCTGAAAATCTCTTTAGAGGAAAACCATTCAAGTCCAATAAGACTGAGACATGTTTATCTATGATATCTAACAAATTCAAACCTGGATGATTTGCTCCAACGTGTCACATGAGGAATAAAACTAACCTCTTTCACCCTGCTGGCCGGGCACGCCTGGCCTTCCTGGGAAGCCATTTTGTCCAATTCGGCCAGGTTCTCCACGAGGCCCTGGACTACCAGGTGGCCCTGGAGAGCCTGCAGGTCCAGGACTGTTACTACGCATGTCACTGGGGATCTGATTCAGCATTTCACTGAATCGGCTCATCTGACCTTCAAGTAGAAGAGTTACATATTAGAACATACTGATCAATTCAACGGACTGAATGAAATCTGTGCATTAAGTTTAATGTTCTGCCTATGAAAAAATAACCACTTACTGTTGACTAATTGTTCACAAACTTGTCTGGCAACGGAACGCATCATGCCCTGAGAGGCAAGATCACCCTGAAAGACATAACACCAGCATTTCTCATTGGACTTTCACCCCAAAAAAAAAAACCAACAAAAAACAAAAAAGTCTGAATCCGAACTAAAATTGAAATCAAAGCCATCACTCACTCTTTCACCCTTGTCTCCCTTCATTCCACTGGGTCCCTGTGAAAATGAAAAACATATTCTCCTTAGCATACGCCGCCACATCTGAACACCCAAATCCCGCTTACCCTTAAATCTCCTCCACCACAATGTTCACTGCTTTAAACAAACATCCATTAGTTTATCGCAAGCTGGAAAATCTCTCAGACTGTTATTTGGATGTCACTGAGCGGGTTCTGATGAATGCCTGGGGGCTGCTGTCGGTCACTGGGTAAAGGACGTAAAAGTGAAACGCTGCATCGTCCTCACACTGTTGTATTTCACATAGCCATCTGATGGCATAATATAGCATCTGGAATGCGACTGAGGTATATCATTGCTTCCCTACTGATACATGTCTCAGGCAATATATTTCAAAGAAGGTATATAATCTAGCTTGGTGTCCACCTGGATTATAATACATGTACGCATTTTTTTTTTTCAAAAGAACAGAAGGAAAAAGAAGCACAGTGTTTAAGAGTATGGTCTAGTGAGTATTTACTTACAGGAACACCGTTTTCACCAGACTTGCCAGGTTTTCCAGTAGGTCCTGGCATCCCAGGAGATCCAGGTGGCCCCTGTATAAAAATAGCATTGATATCAAAATCAATACATTTCACAGAGACACAAATTGGGCATCTGTGTAAGTTTTTAAATGCTTCCCAGTCACAAGAAAGAAGCACAATGCCAAGACAGGAGCATTTTCTGAACCATAAATTGCTACAAAATCCTTATTATCTGAACACACCATTGGTCCCTGTGGGCCTCTTGGTCCGGCTGGTCCTTCTTTCCCTGGAGGTCCCTGTATTAACACACAGAGAGAGAGAACGAGACAATCAGATCCAGATTTCCACAGTACAGTACAGTATAGTATAGTACAGGAAGATCTACTTTTGCACAGTAATGCACTCTATTCTGACAGGCAGCAGAACTCACCCGTACACCAGCAATTCCCATAGGGCCGACAGGACCAGCTGGTCCAGGTGGACCCTGAGAAAGACAGGAACACATTTCCACATTTGACACACGTTTACCAGTGAATACACCTCATCTACCTTTGACTGAGCAGTTCAAATCCAAACACACTTTCCAGCACTTTTGATTTATTTATTTATTTCTGATTTGTTTTAAATGGCTTCAGCAGTTCACTCCTTTTTTTCCCCCATTTCTTTCCTCCTCATCAATCCCGGCTCGCCTTTGATGCCTTGGCATAAGATTTACAGGGATCATAGTATATGCCAGACCCGTTTTACTGGCCATTATAAACCTGGCTGCAAGTTATTAAAGGCATGTCACTATAGAGTCTGTATCCAGCATGTGCACCTCCAGAGCTGAACCCATTGTGAATTAATATTTTATAGTGTGTCCAATACGCTACAAAATTGTATATCTGGAGGAAAAATATATTATAGTCTGTTCATAATTTCCTTTAAACTACTTTGAAGGAAATTATTATTTACTAATTTCTTCTCATCGTTTGATATATCACAGAAGCAACTGTGACGAGTTGTTGAGAAGGAAAAATAATATCATCGAAAGTGCAAATATCTTAAATGGATCAAACTGAACTAATATTATTTAATAACAGGTTAAAATATTTTTCCATGCACTTTTTATACGAATTTCCAGCTTTGTTTAAGTATATTGCCAGATAACATTTTTGCCAGCTTATTTCAAGCATGTACTTCTAGAAAAAAAGCATAATATCCTTCTATCTTAACCATCATGGTTTTCTTTTATCATAATCTTATAATAAGAACTAAATAAGAGTAAATTTCACTTTCTGGATGTTTACTCAATGCCTGCACATCACACCATCCCACTGCTTAATGTCTGACTTTCAGCATCATAACCAAAAAAAAAAAAACAACATTCCCATCATGACAACCTGAGATTAACTCTGGCTGTTTCTAAATCATGGTGTAATGTTATTGGCCAACATTTAATTTAGTGAAGTAACACCCAACGAATGCAGCCAGGTTCAACATGGTTGGTGTTGTGCATAATCCATAATAAAGTCTGTACCCTTAGACTAACTTAGCTAACATTCTGTA